>PVIR01019237.1:0-32266 GCA_004026965.1 Petromus typicus
CTCCTTTTAACAATGACGAGACACTGAGGAGGTATTATAGACCACTTCACAAGCAACAATGTCAAGTTCCTCTGTTCCCTGTCTGACAGAGGAAAACAGGAGAATATGGTAAAAACTAATTAAACTTTCTTCAGTTGGAATACAGGCACACTGATGTTTATGTTAATTTACTTCTGAAATTCATAATGCAAATAAGATTGAAAGAGTATTATATTTAGCATATCTTCAAAAACTGTTAGGAAATGTGCAAATAAAATAAAAGCAACAATGTATCTGTAAAAAAATAACCTTTTCAATTGAACCTCTCTCACCTAATTAACACAGCATTATTACAGGATGACAGCTATGGAGAGTTGAACTGTATTTATTTTGTGCTTAGTCAATAAACAGTGAGTAAACCTGAAAAAAAAATAGAAAGAATTCATGATTCTGAATTTTTATTCGTTCAAATGGGCTTTCTTCTCAATAATTCATCCATTTATTTCACTTAATAAGTATTTCTTTAACATCTGGTGTGCATATACTGGTATAACAGAGTATATGCTTTTCATTATAGTGTGCATGAATTGATAATTAATTGATTGATTAATTAATTGATAATTAATTAATTTTAATACTTATAAAGATGTGAAGAACCTTAAAATTTTTATGTATGAAACTAGCAAGACAGTGTGCAGAAATAGAGTGTGACTTTGTATGCACACTCAACCTTAGTGCATTTCTAAACTTCTATGTGTCTTCTTCATATCTACCTTAGTTCTTGGAGTCACAGGACTAGTGACACATTAAATCCCTCTGGGAGGGTTTGTTCTTGGAGATTGTCGATGAAAAATAAACTTTCTATTTTTTGTTATTATTTCATCATAAATTTATTTTAATATCAAAATATGACTCCATTTTTATGATTCCTTTAAAATACTTGTCAAAGGATTATTGATAATATAATGTCACAATGTTAAATATTTATTGTTAAATATTTATTTATTGATATCTTTGATTTTTTTTCATTAAGGGCATGCTATATGGAAAAATATAATACATAGCCATTTTCCTTTAAACAATTATACCAGTTCAAATTATCTCTTAGCTTGTAGTTTCCATTTTTCCTAAAAAAAATCAGCTAAAATATACCTATGTCAAATCATACTGAATTTGAAGAATTTGATTTGAAAAATATAATACACCTATCATTTGATATCTATGAAGATCTGTGAAGCAATTAGAAAAACACAGGCATCAAGCACAGAATTAAGGGCTGGATCACATGAGTGATCGATGGCTCACCCTGGATAGCATTTCATTTATTTTTACACTGTTTTGTGTCCAAAGGGGATTTCATTTGTCTCATTAGTTCATACACATTGATTCATATGAATTAAATATATAATTGAGTAACAAAATATTGCTCCTAATAGTAAATTATCTATCAAAAGCATGGTCATCATACAGGTACATATCGGTGAGTGAAGCAAATATTCAAAAGGAAAAAGTGGTTAGAGGTAAGTAAAGAAAGGAAAGAAAAAATTTGATGGTTATAAAATTTTATGGTTTATGTATAAAGGGGCAGCGAGTTGTAGGGTGGGCAGGGGAGTGGGAAAAATGAGGATTAAGTTGTGTCATATAGTAGTACAAATTCTCAGGCGATTATGATCATAATGTGTATTCAAAATGTACTAATAAAATCAATTAAACTAGTAATTTAAACAAAATAATAAAAGGTATATAATGGTTGAATTGTAAAGGACATTTATTGTATTTCATACCAGTTTAAACAAACATTAATATTTTCAAAATGAAAGTGTGACACATGCTATCTTATTTTATATAAAATCTAAAATTCCTAAACAGAATAAAGCATTCCCTATTCATGCTGGATTCCTGACTTCCACTACAAATGTATCCCTTTACCTGCAAGGCATATGTTCCAAGACATTACATGAGTATCTGAAACAACATATAGTCCTGAATCATATATATATATGTTTTCATATATATGTGTATATATATATAATAACAATATTTAACTTATAAATTATAGTACAATATTAATAATTATAAGCAGTAATAAAATAGAACAATTATAAAATACACTATGATAAAATTATTTAAATTTGAATTTTTATTTCTAGGCTCTTTTATTTAATATTTTTACACCACAATTGAGTGTGAATAAACCAAATCTTAGGAAGAGAAATCTTAGATTGGGAAGTTACTGGATTTCCAGTCTGGCCCTCATGCTCTGGTCTCTCCAGTGTCTTCATCACCTTTCTCAGCTACTGAACTGTTTCCTACAAACATTTTGAGTCACTTTGAGTGCACATGAGTGCACTTTTAGTGCACAAGTCTGTCCTACAATAGTGGTGTTAGGTGTATTTATTTATTTTATTATTAGATTTTGGAGGTCAAACACTGGCAGAATGTTCATGACGAGCTGAGTCAAACATTTTGAGTTTCCTACAAAAACTTGCTATTCCCTATGATTGACTGCTTTCTCATTTACTTCATATCTCTACTGAAATAGTATCATATTTGCAAAATTTCTTCTAAATTACTCTTAATGAAGTAGCAGCCTGGCTGAAAGTCACTTAAAGGATTTCTTATTTTCTTGCCTTTACCATCCATATCTTTTCGCAGACACCTATCTTAATAAATAACATACTATCAATCGAATCCATGTTCTTCTACAACAATAGGAGCTATCATAAAATCTGTTTCATTTCATTTCATTCATATCTCAGTTTCCGCATTCTAAAACATAGCATTGCCCAGAGATAACATCACAAAAACTAACATATTTATTGAGAGAATAATCTTTTCATCCAGATGAGAGCCATGTTATGCAGTGAGAGAAAATGGATCCTCACTCCAGAAGAACTTTCAAGCTGGAAAAAACTATTGTAGGTGGCTTGTTCCCTGTTTCCAAGTCTCTGGGACTTGAATGAGTTGTGGCTGATTTGTGGTTCCATGTCTCAAATAATCTTTTCAATAAAAATGTTCATGGCAGTTGTAGATAATAGATGGCACATGACAAATCTCTTGTGTGTCCTGCTTTCCTCACTTGGTATCTAAGACTTGCTCAGAGATACACACAGATCACACTTAGCTCTTAGGACATCATGAAGATAGTGAATTTCTATCTTTGTTTCAACCCATTAGTATCCTTTTTTTTTTTTTTCTCAAATGGCATTCCTTAGTCAAAAAATTAGTAAAAGAATAGAAAGAGCACAATATTTCACACTCCATTTCTGGATACCTTGTGTCCTTATAAAAATTTTTGCTGCTTGGCTTCATGGTTCTTCTTAAGGGTAGAGGGAGAGTCCTGCAGAACATTATTCTTCCTAAATGTTGTGCTGTTTCATGAGAATCAATATATATAGGTCAACAGTTATTTTTTTCTCATCAAGCTTATGGTCAGTGGGAATTATATTAGGACTCTATTGAGCTGTGCATCACTTTTAGTGCACAAGTCTGTTCTACAATAGTGGTGTTAGGTGTATTTATTTATTTCATTATTAGATTTTAGAGGTCAAACACTGGCAGAATGTTGACGACGAGTTGATACTCTGATTCATTTAAAATGGAAGTAAACTTCTTTTTAAAGCTTGTACTACTGGTTTTAATGTATGTCATTTTAAAAGTTTCAGACAGTATGGCCTCATTTATCACTAATGAAACTGTAGCTGAATTCCACGAACAAGGACTATTTTTCACATAAAGAGAACATCAAAAAAAAAACATTCCTATGAATAGTTGTATTCGGCCATTATGAAAAATAGTTACTCTAAATCCCATTCATGTATTGATAAATTTGATTATTTTTTGCATTATTTAAATGAGAAGGACTGAAAGAAAAAAGGAGAAGAGGAAGAAAAGGATGTAAAGAGGAAGGTAGCAGAATATGCTTAAAATAATGCACTGGTACAGCTAAGATTTGTTAAAATTAATTTATATCTGAAAAAGGTTAGATTCTATGTTTACCACAGTAATTAAGATCATGATAATGATCATTCATATCATAAAAATAAAGAACGTGAACTGTTCATGGAAATACATGCTATATAGCTAGTAATAATATAAATAAAAGCATAATAAAAATATCTTATCAGTGTTGTCTTAGTTACTTTTTCTCATTGCTGAGTCAAAGTACTGAATACCCAAGGTTAAAAGAGGAAATGTTTGGGGCCAGGGAGTTAGCTAAGTGGTTCCGGCGCCTGTCTTCCAAGAGCTAAGGGCCCGGGTTCGATCCCCGGTAACCACATACCATACTGGGTGTGGAGACTCACGCCCAGCAGCAGCCAGTACCACATACCACAGTGCCAGGCATGGTGGCTCACGCTTGTAATCCCAGCACTCGGGAGGCAGAGGCAGGAGGATTGCTGTGATGTGAGTTGAGGCTGAGCTCAGGGCCAGCCTGAACCACAAAAACGAGATCCTGTTTAAAAAAAAAAAAAAAAAAAAAAAAAAAAGAGGAAATGTTTATTTTGGTTCATCATTTGTAGAAATTTCAGTCTACAGTCAGTTGGCTCCAGGGAAAATGGCATGGCAGACGGCGTCACAGAGGAGAGAAAGCCATAGCAGGCAGGCGGGTGAGAGCACATTCACTCAGTTTTTGTCCCTTATGTTTTTTCAGGCTGCCCTCCAGTAATTACACCCTCAATTTTAGCCAAAACTATGCCAAACCATCAACAGATTAGTGTGTCTAGGTAATCACACAGTCTTGACTCTAGCACCACACAGTAGAGATCCGTTCACCTCTGAAAAGCCCCTCTGGGACATCATGAGGATTTGGAGGAGAACCAAGACAGAAGCTATGGCAAATGTTCATAGGTGCATGATCTAAGCCATGATTCTCCTGGTGACTTGCATGCCCAACCCAGCCCTTTAGTTCTTCCTTCCTTAATATGGGATTCCAATCCCCAAATTTCTAATTCAAGCAGAAATAACTGCAGCACTCCTGGTCTCTTGCTCCCAAAGAAGGAGCATTCTTCAAACGACCCTAACACACAGGTTATGGATTCAGTGAGCTTTCCTGGGAGGTTCATCTCTGGTGTCTCATGATTATATTTCACTGACAAGTGAAATGTAGACTTTTGCTAGGGTGTAATGATGCCCAGACAATCTAAGATTTTTTTTTTTTTTTGAGTAAAGACAGAAGGGTTTTAGGTAGACAAATGCCAGCCAGTGTTTCAGTCTGTTCTGAAAATACAGTAACACAAGGATATAGGCACATTGCAATAATGACAGGAAATTTCCATAATGAAATGTCTTATAATAGAGAGGTCTTTGCATGTGAGATACAATTTAATTAATGCATTTTAAACAGTTAGTAGTAAAGCTTTTTACTCCTGTTTTCTGTTCTTTGATATTTTAAAATCTCTTTGTCTTCACCTTTGAAGACACTGACAGTTTTCTAGTCTTTTAAAAATCTTTTATACTTTCTCTTATTATTTTCTTATATCAAAAGATTGACATTTATAATTGGTCTTCTTACAAAGGATTTTGAAAAGAACATTTGAATTTTAGTCTAACTCGCCAGCAGATTGTGAAATTTTTTCAGGCAATTTTCTTTGTATTTCCCCAATTCACCACTTACTATTGCTACATTAATCTAAGATCAACATTAGATTATATTTGGTCACTGGTTTCCACTTTCTTCTTTAGGCAGTCTCTCTCTCTATCTTTCAAATAGAGATGAGATTTTTGTGTACTTTGATAATTTTATTCTGTAGTAATTGTGAATGATTTCTCCTTTCAAATTAAATCTACTTGGGGTTTCTTTTCAATTTGTGGTTTCATGTTTTCAGTTAACTCTGTATTTCTTTCATGCATGATGTATTTTTTAAGTACAATTTCTTGTCCTTCCTTTTTATTTTCTTCACCTAGGAAGTCAAGACCAGTAGGGTGCAGACTCAGATTGAATTCCTTTAATTTAAACTTTTTACTCAAATAAATATTTTTCTATCTGTATTTTCAGCAGTTAGTTTCTGGATCCTGCATAGCGAAGCAGTGCTGCCTAGTGGGAATATGTTGCCTGCTGTGTAGTGATGCATTTTTCCTCAGTATTGTGCATTATGGTGTAATGTCGGCCCTCTGGACTCACACAATATGCTAATTTGAGTGACTCATTTATGGGAATTTTACGTGGATATAGGATTAAGAACTTGTGTATATACTGATCGAAAAATTAAGCAAGCACATAATTATTTTTAATCTCCTCACATTTTTAAACCTTCAGTGACATTTAATGTCCCTATATTACTGGTGAATTTTGTAACATGTTTCAATCTAATTATTTATACCAGACAGACATATATAAAAGATTTCCTGAGACAATCTGCAGCACTGAACCATCCCTGGTGATGCCAGGATTTTTGTATTGAAGAAGTTTCTGTGGCAGACCTAACTCCTGGATTTTCTCATCACTTCAAACAACTTTCACTTTTCACTGTGAGTATTTGTGTACTGCCTTAACCTTGTGAGAATCTGTGTAAGCTTTAAAGAATATTGAGGTAATTTTGTCCCCCGGGGAGACAGAATAAAAATAGCTATTTTAATTTCATTTTTAAAAAATGTTTAATTCATGTAGATATATATACTCACAGAATGTATTTGGTATTTAAATGTATTATAAGAAAGGGATAATTTTATCAATAAGCATAAATAATTTCCAAATTTTGAATATGGCCTGAGAGTTTCTAAAGAAAATTTAGTAGTTTTTTTTCCTTTGATCTCTAGTAATACCTTCTCAGTATAACTACTTTTAATGACTTAATGTGAACCTTTTAAACAAAAATGTATGCATATCCATTTCTGAATTTACATATATATATATATATATTCAAGTGATTTATATGTCAGTTGTGTTTTATTCTGTTATATGAATGTACCAGTTTTCCTATAATCAGGGTTCACTTTTTTTCATTTTTATGTTTGCTGTTATAACACTGTCTTAAGAAATAGTCAATGATATTACTACATATTTGTTGCTCCAGCTTATCAATGTTTTACTTTACACAACTTGGGTAAAGTTTCAGACAATTCTTATTTTAGCAAGCACTGTTAATTTTCTTAGGGAAATTACTAATTTGTAGTTCCACCAGCAGTTTAAAAGTTTGTCTTTGCTAACCCCATTTCAGTAACTGCCTTTGTGACTGCAGGAAAAAGACTCTCAACTTCTCTGTGCTTCTTTCTGTCTAAATTCAGAGAAATCATTAAGTCTACTCCATAGTACTCCTGAAATGAGTGAGATAACATGAGAAAAAGTAAAAGAAATAGTTTGGTACATTAATAAATGTTAGCTAGCATTTCAAAGACCTAATATAGATAAATCTTTAGTTATTCCTACATATACTATACTCATATGCCCATTTTATCATATTTTAAAAATGAAAAATTGTATAGTAGTAACCATAGTAATTATTTTAAGCTCAGAAGCATTATTATTTATATTTCATCTTTATGTGCAATAAAAGTAAAAATTGTGATTTAATTGCTTTAAATCTTGCATTTATTGTTCTACACAATAGAAGATTGTTTTGATTAGTATGGCATTCTTTTTGTAATCTAACAAGGGGTGAATAATAGCATGTTTTAGAGTTTTTCCTTTTGGTAGTTGGAAAGACATGTTTGATTTATAACAAACATTAATTTAATTCATATATCATCTAGATTGTCCAACTCTACATTTTAAGGCAGCAAAAGCCACTCATACTCAACTAGTCTTGTTTTTCTCTACATAGAATCTTTTATGCTATCCTAGAGTAAATGAAGTAGCTCAGTCATAATGAAGTTTTTACTCACTTGCTTGGCTCATAACAAAAATATGCAATATTGCCTTTGTGAAATGTTTCCCAACAAGGTTCTCAAGTCTCTGCAAACTGGATCTTTTCATTTAAATGTTGTGGCCACATTATATACATACATTGTATCTCTGCTTCTATTAAAGTGATTGTGGATATCTTACAGTAAAATCCTCTTCTCCCAAGGGGACAGTCAGTAAATACAAATCCTTTAGCAGCAGGGAACAAAAGACCTGAGGTGGAAAAAGTCATCATAAAGGGTTCACTGACAGTAACAGCTATGGGAAAATAGCTCACTTTCAGTGAAGGTGTTCACCTGAGAATACTCAGCTCATTCAGACATTTGGGGTGAGAATCCAGATTTCCCCCATATAATGTCTACTCTACAGCATTTTGAGATTTTTTTCTGATTAAAATGTATAATAAGATGTCCCTTAAAATATATGTTTAAGGGCCAGGGATTTAGCTCAGTGGTTCTGGTGCCTGTCTTGCTTGCACAAGGACTCAGGTTTGATCCCGGTAACCACATCCAACAATGCTGCTTTTGGAGACTCACGTCCACCAGCAATCAGAACCACATACCACAGTGCCAGGCATGGTGGCCTGTAATCCCAGCACTCAGGAGACAGAGGCAGGTGGATGGCTGTGAGTTTGAGGCTGAGCTCAAGGCCAGCCTGAACTACAAAGTGAGACCTCCTCTTAAAAAAAAAAAAAAAAGTTTAAAGACATGCCCTTAAAATTCAAGTAATTTCTTAGTATAAGAAAAACAATCACTTAGTCTTACTTGTTTTAGTGAACTCCACACACTTGGATATAGCAACAGAAAGTGCCTATGGAACCCAGATGCCCCTGCTAGAGACCAACTGTGGGATTTAGAACTCAGGTGTGTGTTCCCAGAAGTGATAATTTTTTTTTTTAACATTTTCTCATGGCTGGTTATATTGCTGATGTTGCCTTGGGCCTTTTTTAAACAACACTAAAAATTTCTTTTTGCCAGGATATATGGCCTCGAACAGTGTTTGAAAGATTTTATTCAAGAATTAATCATTTACACCTCCAAAAGTGATCACAAAGTACTGTCTCCTTAGCTCTAACATTCAAGGCATAAGAAAAAAGTTCCATTATAAATTCATTCATTGTTTACTTATCTGAAACATTCAATTATTGATGTCATCCTGTATTGAAATGTTTCAAGAGATAAACAATCTCCCCTCTGTGGCTATATCATGTAAAATGTTTCATTTGAAAACATGAGCTCTGAAATAAAAATTTCTACCATCACATTTGAATGCTTAATAACCATGTGGCAAGTCAGTGTATCTGACTTCTAAATAACTTTCTCTTTGTTACTTCTTGAAATGAGCCTTGAACTCACAGCAATTCTCCTGCCTCTTCCTCCTGAGTGTTGGGATTATAGGCATGAGCCACCATGCCTGACAATACTAATGATTTTTTAAAAATTTAAATCTTTATTGGTACATTATGAATACACATCATCATCACATTCAGGTTTGAGAGTTTGTACCAGAATATGACATGACTTGATTCTCATTTTCCCCTTTCCCCCCACCCTGCAACCCCACCCAACCTCTATAGACATAATCTTTTTTTTTTCTTTATTAGTACCACGTTCTTTTTCCCCTCAATTTTTACCCCTACACCTTCTTTCCTTTTAAATATTTTCTATTTCACAATATCAACTGTACATACTACAACTCATTTACAACTTTATTTTCTCATACTAGAGAAAATATATGATATTTACACATCTGTGACCTATTTATTGCACTTATGAGGATATCCTCAAGCTACATTCATTTGAGTATGAAGGATTCAATCATCATTTTTAATGGCAAAGTAATACTCCATTCTATAAAAGAACAACATCTTCTTTATCCAGTCTCCAGTTGATGGATATTTTAGTTCTTTCCAATATTTAGCTGTCACAAACTGAGCTGCTATAAATATGGGAGCACATATGTCTCTGTGATGTGACTCTTCTAATTCTTTTGTGTATATACCTAGCAGAGTGATGGCTGGGTCAAATGGGACCTCCAATCCTAGCTTTTTGAGGAATCTTTACATTGATTTCAATAGAAGTTGTATGAGTCTACAAATCAAAGTGAATAAGAGACCTACATATTAAAACAGACATTCTAAACCTGCTGCAAAACAGGTTAGGTAAAACTCTTGAAGACACTGGCTTAGGGAAAGACTTCTTGAACAAAACCTCTATAGCACAGAAATTGGCAGAATACATCAACAAATGGGACCTCATTCTTTTAAAAAGCTTCTGCACAGCAAAAGAAACCACCAACACAGCAAAAAGGCAGCCAACAATGTGGGAAAAAATCTTTACCAGCTGTTCCTCAGACAATGGGTTACTATCTAGAATATGTAAAGAGCTTTAAACAACCAGCTCACCCAAATTTAAAAATGAGCATCTGAAATGAACAGATACTTTTCAGAGGAAGAAATAAGAGCAGCTAAGAAGTATATGAAGAAATTTTCAACATCACTGGTCATTTGAGTGATGCAGATATAAACAATACTGAGATTTCATCTCACTCTGCAAAGAATGGCTGCTATTTCAGAATTAGCTAGCAACAAATGTTGGTGAGGCTTCAGAGAAAAAGGAACACTTCTACATTGTTGGTGGGAAAATACTAATGATTTTTTTTTAATTCTATATTATGCACAGCTATTTTTAGTATAAATTAGGCTGCTGTTGCACATTTCACAATAGTGAGTCTAGTAGAATACTATATTTTTATAGGATTATTTTTCATAATATTTAAAAGTTAATTAAAAATATTTATATTAAATTGATAATGATTATGATCAGAATAATTATTGAGTTATAAGAAATTTTTAGTGTGTTTCATGTGCATCATGATATTTATTTCTCATCTCAGAGCCATGTATCATTATTTTAATTTACAGAGAAGAAATCTGAAGATTAAAATATATAATTATCTTGCCTATGATCATGCAATAAATGGTACACCATGGTCTATTGTGTTCTCAATCAACAATGGATACTAACTGTTAATGGTTTATGTTTTATATAATTCAGTAACATAATGATGACTGCATTTTTTCCCCTGGTTCTCAAGGATGACTTCTGAATGATGTTATGACCCCTATTTGGAATAAAAGATCTGAATATGTTTTTGGTCACCTATATCATAGGTCATGAGTAATTTGAGGGATATATTACTTTGTATTTTCTCTTTCAAAAATAATAAAAAATAGCTTCCTAAAGAAGTAAATAGTGTGAATTTAAATGACGTGCATCACATATTCAGATAATGCACATGTGTGTATTTGATCACATCCATATGGATGGTCTTTGGTCATCCTGGACTAGCTGTACTTTTGTGGACACATATCTTTATGATGTGTGTGGACTGGAGACAACAGCTGACTTCTCCCAGGAACTCTTTGAAATGTATATTGCCTTTAATTTAATTTCCTGTATACTAGGTACTCAGCGCTTCTCCATTGTTTACAGAATTTACTTGTTCTGAGGACTATATTTTCAATGTCACTTTGTCAGATTA
This sequence comes from Petromus typicus, assembly GCA_004026965.1. Taxonomy (NCBI): domain Eukaryota; kingdom Metazoa; phylum Chordata; class Mammalia; order Rodentia; family Petromuridae; genus Petromus; species Petromus typicus. Next base: position 11,363 of record PVIR01019237.1, read on the forward strand.
GTTCTAATTTCCTAGGAGAACTTAGTTGGCTTTGCAATACTTTATGTTGGTGGGAAAAACTCAGTAAATTCTTGTAATTTTACTCAACTAGATTCAAATAAAATGTGGTTCTTTTATAGAATGGAGTATTACTCTGCCACTAAAAATGATAAGATTGATTCATTCATATTCAAATGGATGTACCTTGAGGATATCCTCATAAGCGAAATAAACAGATCACAGGTGTGTAAATATCATATCTTTCTGTGATATGAGACTATGAGTTTGTAATTGAGTTGTAGTGTGTATGACTGATATTTCAAAGTAGAAATATTTAAAAGGAAAGAGTGTAAAGGTAAATAATGAGGGGTAAATGAATGTGGCAATAATAAAGAAAAAAAGAGAACAAAGATTATGTACATAGGGGGCGGGGGGATGCAGTGCAGGGGAAAAAGGGAAAAAATGAGAATCAAGTCATGTCATATTCTGGTACAAACTGTTAATGTTGAATGCAATTATTATTTGTATTCATAATGTACCAATAAAGATAATAGTAAAAAAAAGAAGGCTTGACAAAGTATGTGTCTTCTTTAACCTGAAGGCTAAGGTTATCAACCAATTACAGTAGTTTTCCTACAAAAGGTAAACTTCCTTTGTTGACACAAATTATACCCCACTGTCACAAAGAGACAGATCTACTGGACAAAAAGTCAATAAGGAAATACTTGAACTAAACCAGACTTTTCAGCAAATGGACTTAATAGATGCCTACAGGGTATTTCACCCTACAAAGTCAGAATTTACATTCTTCTCAGCTGCTCATGGATCATTCTCCAAAATAGAACATGTTGTCATTCATAGAACAGGTTTAAGGAAATGCAAAGGGATTGAAGTTATCCCTTGTATACTGTCAGACCATAGTGCCCCAAAATTGAAGCTGAATGGCAAAGGAAAGCCCAGGATCCTCACAAACACATGGAAACTGAACAGCACTCTGCTGACCAACCAATGGGTCACAGAAGAAATTAGAGAAGAAATTGAACCGTTCTTACAACAAATTGTGTCTGTGTCCTTCTTAAAGTTAATTTCTCAAGAAACTTTGTTTTTATCTTGAAAATCCACTCATTGTGGAGAGTTAACTTTCATGTTTTTCTTAACTTTTTTAAAATGTAAGAGTTATCTAGAATTATTGTGTGAAATCTTGGTTATTTAGATCCTAGTCAGTGACTAATTAAGTGGCATATCATTGCTGTAGAATAAAATGTCCTTCTACTCATGTCTACAGTTTATAGCCTTGCTACTCAGTTTTCTAATATTGCAGGTAATGCAACCTATATTGTCAATTTTTAATTTAATACAAAATATCAGTATTATGAGTTTTTAGCATTTAATGGAAAGTTCAGAGGTAATTGAATTTGTTCAATGTTTTAAAAATGTGGAAATATTTTATGCCATGACTGACTTTATTTTAACTAACACAGTATGGACTGTACATGAGGCATGTGTTTCTAAAGAAACAAAGTCCTCTGCTCTTTATTTTTTTCTATTTTGATCACTAACTACTTTCAGGAGTCTGTAACTTTTGATTATAATTTATAACAAATGCTCAATTAAGAAACATAAGGTATTTTCTATTTCCATATGTTGTAATACATTTTATGACACATGTTGAATTGGAAACATGAAAAATTACATGAATAATTTCATTCTAGCACTGATAATTTGAGCTAAGAGATACTTAACTTCATGACATTATCTAGAATATTTTAAAAACATGATATTTTACAAGTATACCCTGTTGTTGCTTAATATTTATTAGCAATCAGTCTTAGCATTTTGTTATACAATCTCTTGATTACGCTCTGACTTAACTTCAAAACTATCAATTGATTAAGGAGGCATTTGCTTCTAAGTGTTTTTCTCTTTGTCTGATTAAATAAACTCTTAGCGACAGTTATTTTGGCCTTAATCAATAATATGAAAATGAATATTAATTGCAGTAATTTGCACTTGAAATCACTCTGTTAATGTTAATTTCAATATGAGAACTATATTAGCAATAACCTTTCTTCTACATAAACCCATCAAATTGGCTATTATCAATTTTCCTTGAAGTAGTTCATCTTCATCATCATCACCACCAAAGCCACTTCAATTTAAAAACTAATTAAACTAATTTAATTTGTTATTTTACTTGTTAGATGATTGTATGGGATTGAACAGGCAAGGATCACTCCTACATCTGTAAGACTGAGCTTCAAGAGATTGGATGGCTTTGATCTGAGGCTTCAGAATTAGAGATTCAGCTAGAGAGATATCTTGAGCCAACCTAATAATTGCTCCTATCAAACTCTTTATATATCCAAAATTTCATATAATATCTCAATGACATCATAAAAGTTCCAAGACAGGAATATTATCACTTTACATATGAAAGTACTAATTTCATCAGTGTTGCATAGTTATCACATGGCTTGGCTAGAATGTAAGTCCAGGGATGGGTAATGCTGTACAATCTCCCTTCTTATTTCATCTCAAGGACCCTAGGCATGTATATCATCAAGTAAATATATTATATTCTATTCAAAGCAGATTTTATCCTTAGTGGAACATGACCTTCAAAATTAATGGAAATTTTTTAAATCGCTATATCATACAAGTTTTAAAAATAATAATAAGTTATAAAAAGAAAAAATTGAAAGAAATAACTATAGGAAACAAAAAAAAAAAAGTTAGAGAACTGGCCACAAAAACACATGTGCTGGGCTGGGATTTAGCTCAGGGGTGCTGTGCCTACCTGGCAAGCACAAGGTCCTAAGTTTAAGCCCCAAGACTGGAAAATAAATCAGAAAAAAAAAGTACTACATGGTATTCTGTACCACACAGGATTATTGTCTTATCAGTAGCTGCAGTTGTTCTAATGAAAATATTTTCAAACTAAGAAAATATTAATTTTTGAAAGAAACACAGATTCTACCTTTGTTATTTCATGAGGGAAATATTGATTATTGGAGAGCCACAGAAATATCTTGATATTCCCCCAGAACCCAGAGAAGCTGATAAACTCAGAAACATTATGATCCATAGCTTTATAGAGGTAAGTAAAGACAATTTCAAACTTATGAATAATCCTAGATTTGAGAAATAAGTCACACACAAGTATTGCTTACTTATTTTTTTACATAGTTATTACAAGTAAAAAAAAACAAAACAAAAACAAAGAATACTCTGAAATTTTTTTTCCATGTGATATGTGGTGGAAACTAAGACAAATATTTAAATTTAAAATTTTTAATGATTTTCACCAGAAGGAACAAAGATAATTCAGCACCTGAAAAGTTCTGTTCAAATAAAAATTTTTGGGGCCGGGGAGTTAGCTCAGTGGTTCCGGCGCCTGTCTCGCAAGCGCAAGGACCCGGGTTCGATTCCCCGGTAACCACATAACAATACTGGGTGTACCCACACCCAGCAGCAACCAGTACCACATACCACAGTGCCGGGCGTGGTGGCTCACGCCTGTAATCTCAGCACTCGGGAGGCAGAGGCAGGAGGATTGTGATGTGAGTTGGAGGCTGAGCTCAGGGCCAGCCTGAACCACAAAGCGAGACCCTGTCTCCAAAAACCTAAAAAAAAAAAAAAAAAAGTCTGAAGAGCAGAGTCACATTAAAGGGAAATTTTTAAATTCGTCCAGTAGCTTGAAATAAGGGTATCAAAAAGTTACTCAGAATTTCAGAAAGAAATGAGCAAAGAAGAAGATAAATAGGTAGATGAATTTAAACTCATATTAAATATATAAAATAATATTGCTATAACTATTAATTCTGTAAATGCTGAGTATTGATTATACTTCTCACCATAAATATATATCTGCTAAATACAATAATTATTATGCCACGAATGCTAGTTATAATACAGTATTTATTATTTTATGTATGTAAGCATATGGTATATGTCAGTCAGTGGATATCTGCGTTAGGTTTTCTAAGATTCATGAATTGTATGGGAATAGGTAAGAGAACTAGGTATATTATTAAATAAAAATAAAAGGTTCTTTAAGAAGTTCGTAGAATAAGCATCAGGAGTTTTGCTAAGACTGATGGACCTGTGTGTTGATAGCTTTCCTCATTTTTGAAAGATCTCTGATCATTACATCTTTAATAATTTCTTCTACTTCTCCTGAGAACTTCAGTCATACATATACCTCCATTTCTTCATCTTTCATTTTTAGTTGTGATCATTATTTGTCATTCATCAGTTTGACTTAAGGAAGAACATTTGAGCCGATTAGGAAAGTTCTGCGTGTGTCCTTGGCTGTTTTCACACTCCGGATGGGTGTGGCACCGACGATAGGTTTATATCCTGGATGGAATGAGAAGGCAAAGGAGAAGGAAACGCTCCTGTTCTGGAAGAGCTGCAGACTTTGCCACTGACTCTGGAAGGTGACAGTCAGGTTCTCCGTTGTTCCGAAGTAAACTCACAACAGTGATTCTACAGTCAATTTCCAGACTATCAGCTTGTCTCTAGCTTCTCATTTATTATCTCTTGCTCTGAGGCGACCATCTTCGTGGGTTGAGCTGTTATGGAACCTCGGCTTTCCAATCCCATGTGGCCGTTATGGATTCTTTTGCCTCAGATTGAGCAGAGGAACCTAGCAGATTATTCCTCCTCTGACTTTGTAAGACAATAATGAATTCGATGCCATAAATATGGAGGTATTTCTATCGATTTTGTTCCTTTAGATAACACTAAAACCCTAATAGTTTACTTTAAAAAAATTAATTCTATTTCTCAGCTCAAATTTTATACCCCAAAACGCACATTTTCTACCTTTCTACAACATAACTTAATTTTAATCATCATACTTATTGTGATAATCATTGTTACAATCAGGATAATAGATCATTGATATTATACTAATTAATAAACATCATGCAAATTACTCTCATACTCCCAAGTTATTTTTGAACTTGCTTTTTTTGTTGTTTTGTTTTTTAGTCCTTCACTTCTTAGTAGGTTATATTTCTCACCTCCTTTTCCTTTATATTAATTTTTGGTTAAATATCACAATACATTATACGAAGAAAATCGTATGCATTTCCCCCACAGAAGCACAATATCCACTTTCAGGCCAAAGTTGAGAGGTGGTTTAAATGTATTTAACCTGGTTTCCAGAAATCTGTACTTGGTTATTGCATTATTTGATAATAGGAATAGGATCACAAATTCTTAGCATATTTGGGATCTAAGAACATAGAGCTGCTGTCTTGGTTTTCCTATCGCTCACTCAGCCCCAGGATCGGTTGCCAAATGGGTGTACGTTCTCTAAAACCTGGCATTTCCTCAGTGTGAAGCAGCTGCTCCTTCTAATCACTCTAAGCACTTTATTTTCTCTCTGCCTTGCCTTAGTTTTCCTATTTAGTCTACTGTATTTAGCAAGATCTCATATCTCCACACATAAGGCACTAATAACGAAGGTTGTACATTATCTCTTTGCTTTGTGTTTGTCATTTATCACATTACTTTTAATCCTTTGTTTATTATAAGTTACAGTTTTTCTTCTTCCTTGATTAGTATTATTTATTAAAACTATTACAATCTGCTAACAGTAAAACTCTTAATCTGTCTTAGTCTACAAATTTTGTCATAGATACTTTTTCATTATATCATAGTAATTGGTATTTTTATCCTTTTTAAAACAATTCATGGTACTTTAAACACTTAAATTCATTTTTTTTCACTTTACAGGTCCTTCAGTGTTGGTTGTTTTACAAAATTTTGTATAACTGTTTATAGAAACAATATCATGCTTTTTTACAGTCATATATTGAAGTTATATCTTTAATGTTATTTTGTCTGGTCATTTTCATAACATAGTTTTGTTTTTGAAAATTACCCTATATATTGTTAAATTTAGATATAGCAATATGATTTTACTCTTTATATCCTTATCCTTCACATACTTTTTATTTATCCTGAAGAACAAATTTTAATATTTTGTTCAACGTTAAGCTATTTTTGACCTCACTGACTTTTATTTTCTGTAATACTGTCTTTATTTCATTTTATATTTTGTGGGAATTATGTCTGCTAGATACAAGATTCTAGATAATACATTTAAAGATATTGTTTCACTATCTTCTTGCTTCCATTATTTATCAGATGTAACCAGTTTTGATATTTATAGTTTTTCCAAAATTTCTCTCCTCCTGATTTGTCTTGTTTTGGATCTTAGCTGCTTGGCTATGGTAATAGTGTTTGTTTGTCTATGTGAGTGTGTGCACGAGTGTGCATGTGTGTGTATGTGTGCAAATCTATTTGTGATATTCTATATGGAATACTTATCCATCATTTTTAGATATTGTTTCTGTTTTATTTTTTTTCCTTTCTCTTGTGATACCATTAGACAAGTACTAAGCCTGAGTACTACCTCCTATAATCTTTTATATTTCTTTTTTGTCTATCTTTTAAATCTGTCTAGAAATTTTTGGTGCTTTGTTATGCAATTTACTAATATTCACTTCACCTTCATATTACTTGCTATTAAAATGAAATGCTCAAGATAATTGTTCATTTGAGAGATGCAGATGAAAGCAACACTGAGATTTCATCTCACTCCACAAAGAATGGCTGCTATTTCAGAATTAGGCAGCAACAAATGTTGGTGAGGCTGTGGAGATAAAAAGAACCCTTCTCCACTGTTGGTGGGAATGTAGACTCATACATCCTCTATGGAAATCAGTGCGGAATTTTCTCAAAAAGCTAGGATTGGAGGTCCCATTTGACCCAGCCATTGCTCTGCTAGGTATTTATACAAAAGAATTAAAAGATTCATATCACAGTGACATATGTGCACCCACATTTATAGCAGCTCAGTTTGTGATTGTTAAATCTTGAAAGCAACCCAAATGTCCATCAACTGGCGACTGGATAAAGAAGATGTGGTTCTTTTATAGAATGGAGTATTACTTTGCCATTAAAAATGATAAGATTGAATCATTCATACTCAAATGGATGTACCTTGAGGATATTCTCATAAGTGAAATAAATAGGTCATAGATATGTAAATATCATATCTTTTCTCTGGTATGAGAATATGAAGTTGCAAATGAGTTGTAGTATGTATAGCTGATATTGTGGAATAGAAAATATTTAAAAGAAAAGAGGTGTATAGGTAAAAAATGAGGGGTAAAATGTGTGAGTAGTAAAGAAAAAAGGAAACAAAACATGTATATAGGAGGTGGGAGGTTGGAGGGCAGAGGGAAAGAGGAAAAAATGAGAATAAAGTCATGTCATACTCTAATACAAACTCTCAATATTGAATATGATGATGTGTATTCATCATGTAGCAATAAAGATTTGAATTTAAAAGAAATGATCAATGAGATTCTTAATTTCAAGGATTGTACGTTTTATTTCTGTAATCTCTTTCTGCTTGTTAATAATCATATTGTTTACTGAAATTCTTATCTTGGTTTTTTTGAAGTATGAGAATATTAAACATCAGCAAGTTTTGTTTTTTCTTGCTTTGTAGTTCCAGCTAGCCCTGAGCTCACTATGTAGCCCAAGAAAACCTCAAACTCATAGCAATTTCCCTGCCTCTGCCTCCTGAGGGCTGGGATTATAAACATGAGATACCACATCCAGCATTGTGTTATGTGATTAATTGCTGGTGGGCATGAGTCACTATGCCTGGTACTGCTGTATATGTTTACCAGGACCGAACCCAGGACTTTGTGCTTACAAAACAGGTGCTGGAGCCTCTGAGCTAAATCTCTGGCACCAGTTTTGTTTTGATGTTTTGGCAGTTGCTGATCTGGGCCCTCCTGTATCTCTGCTCCTCATGTCTTCAATTTTTAAAAATTCCATTCATATTTCTGTGTTTTGTAGACTTCTATGACACTTTTATGAGTAACATTAAATACTCTTGAATTTTAAAGTTTAATATTCTAAAAATGTGGAATAACTATTCATTTTTGAATAATTTTAAAGAATCTACAAGTAATTGATTTTTTCTATTGTAACTTGTTGTTAGACCTCTTAATTTCCTTGATGTTCTTTGACTCTTTCTATTGTGTTTTGTTTGTTGGTTTGTTTAGTGAAACTGTATCTGTCTCACTTTAGTTATAATTCTCAACAGGAACACTAGGTAAAATTGAGAGAAGTATAATTATTGTAATTTCTCTATGAGGAATTTTGAACATGAACTTTTCTGAGTAGCATAGTGTTTCAACAGGACAAATATGAATGTTGTGTTGAAAAAAGACTTCACTGTGATCAAGATAAAATATAGAAAGTATATTCAGGAAGCAAAATAATCAAGTAGAGGATGATGGTAAAATTAACCAATGTAGTTAGCTTAGGATTGTTAAAAAGTATGCAAGCTAGTTCTGGTGGCCTCTGCTTTTAATCCCAGGATTCTGGGACCCTGAAGCTAGAGGAATTAGAGTCTGAATCCAGCATCATAGTCATTTAATGACTTGATGAGAATCTGTCACCAAATAAAAAATTTAAAAACTGGACTAGGAACACAAACTCAGTGTGAAGACCATGGGTTCAATCTGAGTAGTGTTAGAAAAAAAGCCGGTAAGAAAAATATGTGTATATTTACATTCATTAGGGATAAAATTCACTTGTCCCTCTTATTTTATTTCATTTTATTAACATGTATTCATGGTGCTTGCGATTTAAGGTGATATTTCAACACAAGTGTGTAGCATGCATCGGTCAGGTCCAGCTTGACGTTATTCAATTTCTCCTCTGCCCACTCTCAATTTTATAGTAATTACTCTTCTAGATTCTGATTGTCAATAAGAAAATGCATTTCATATTGTGCATGTGCTTCTATAATGTACACTGAGCTAATTTTAGACTCAACATCAATCATGTTTTGTCTGGCTGACTTATTATACTAAATCATGTTTTCCATGAGGTGCAGTTTTGTCATTTATAAAATGAGAATATAATAATATTCCATATTAACTCAATATATTTGGTCTTTGTATATGTATACTCTTATCCTGTAATTTAAAATGCTTCTAAATATACAATTAATAATCTCAGTGCTTTAACATATTCAAATCAGTAACAAAAATAACATTGTCTAATACCCTAAATTATTTCTTCTAGAATATAATTTCTCAAAGTTTATTATTTTGAGAAAGTAGAAAGTTAGTTAATATTTCCAGTTTTGAAAACATGGTACTTATATTTCATCAGTTACTCAAAGCTGTGGAAGTTAAATTAATGCTCCTAGAATTTAACATAAAAAGTTGTTTGCAATGGTCTTGCTTCCTATTATTTATGATATAGTGAAATCCTGATATTGTAACAAAGTGTATTATTTACTTACTTTTGTCATAATAATCACTGGTCAGTGTGACAGAGGTAGTGATGATGTAATAGGTATTTAGACAAGGGGCTAACCACTGTGTGAAACTAAAGGAGCAAAGCTATATTTATTTATCTAATTATGACCTGCAGGCATTTTATACTATTGGCAAGGTTTCAAAACATGTCAACGCTAGACTGAAGAAAAATTGAGTAGTCTATACAAGAAAATGACAATATAATCATTCTTATTGATTAAAGAATAGCTTAACAATCAAATATCATTAAATTCTTGTGATATCATTAAAATAATTGATAAGTTCCCAAACTTGAAGTGTTACCTGATGTTAAATGTCTAAACTGCCAGTACTACAAGAGATGATGTGCAGACATTTTGTGTGAAAAAGAAATTGTAAATTATTAGATCTATTCCTCATATTCTTTCACACACATTTCTCTCAGTATCTAGTAAATATAAAAATGATTTTGATAGTTATTGATATATCATAGCCAAATGTAATATGTATAAATGTATTCTGGCCAAGTAGTTTCTTAAAACATTTACTGCATACCAATGATGAGAAAACCAATACATTAAATTATTGTTACTTTTTCTTAATTACATTATCATAACTTACTGGGGAATTTAAACTAGTATTGGAAATTCTCTAGCCATTTGGGCTATAGATATTACAATACCTGGGGAAACTCTAGCTGAATAAACATCTGGCAGTTAGCAAATGCAGTGAGATAGAGCATCAATAATCTTAATTGGTTTCTCAATGAATCTCTTCTCATGTAAAATACTGAGATACATTTGAAATGATATAGAGTGGGATAAGAAGATCATCAAAAAATTCAGGCATTTGAATCATTTTTAATTATGTTGAGGACAAAGAAACAGTTTAACTGAAGCTAAATATACGTCATTAGAGTGATACAGCAGATAATCAGTACTTTGATACTTAACATTTCTATGTTTATCAGTGTTCTGAGAGGCTACTTGACAGCTTGGTGTACAGCGCATCCTCTGTCTCTGTCTCTGTCTCTGTCTCTCTCTGTCTCTCTGTCTCTCTCTGTCTCTTTCTCTCTCTCTCTCTCTCTCTCTCTCTCTCTCTCTTGGAAAGTAACCTTAAAAAGGTCAAGTTAACTTTAAAAAGGTTTTAAGTAACCTTAAGAATGTTAATTGTATCAATTTTTTGACTGCCATATCAAAAGTGTTGTAGTCCAGGTAGCTTAGATAACTATAGACTTTCTTTTTTTCCCAGAGATGCAGACTAGAGGTTTAAAATCAGAATACCAGTTGGGCTTGTCTGTGGTGAGGCCTCTCTTCTTGACTTGAAGACAGAGTGACAGGAAGTGAAGAGGTGGAGGGAGTTAGAGAAAGAGAAGGAGAGAAACAGCAAAAGAGAGACAGAGAGGCGGGAGTGTGTGTGTGGGGGGATGCTCTAGTTTTTCTTCCTCTTCTAGACAGTGGTGTGATCCAGTTACTGTTACACCCTGCTCACATCTTTCATCCTTAATGGCCTCTTTCCAGCTTGTGTCTCCAAATACAATCACACTGGGCCAGAGCTTTCACATATGAACATGAAGATCAATTTTGCCCATAAAATAATCCAACTCTCAGTTTTAATATAAAAAGTGACAAAATGTTTTGTTTTAAATAAGAAAGACATTTTTGCTTAAAAAGGAACATTTTTATACAATTTTATAAATTTTCTAGGATAAAAATACTATTTTTTTTTGAGACAGGGTCTCACTTTTGTAATTGAGGTTGGGCCTGAGCTCAGCATTGAACTCACAGCAGTCTTCCTGCCTCTGCCTCCCAAGTTCTGGGATTGCAGGTGTGGGCCACGATGCCCCACACTGTGGTGTGTGGTTCTGATTGCTGGTAGGCATGAGTCACAACACCCAGCATTGTTGTATGTGGTTACCGAGGACTAAACCAGGGCTCTTACACTTGCAAGGCAGTTGCTGGAACCACACTGAGCTAAATCTCCACTCCCAACTTTTTTCTTTCCTTCATAGTTTCTTCAAATTCTCAATGCTGCTTTTGTATCTACATACAATAGAAGAACACCTTGTGGCAGTCTCAGTAAGGCACTATGTAGTCAGAAGAATAGTCTCATTTAAAACATTACTGTACATAGACCCACTAATCAATAAAAAGTAAAACTTTAAAGTTCCAATTTTTTTTTCATTTTTTAAATCTTTATTCGTACATTAAATATACACATCATGATTTCACTCCATAATGGGGATTTGTACCAGTATAAGACACAACTTAATTCTCATTTTTTCCCATAGCCCTACCCACCCTACCACCCTCCCATATACATAAAATTTGTTTCCTTACTTTTTTGTTAAAGTTCTAATTTTTTTAGGTTAAAGGTTTTCATCTATCCTGGTGCAATATCCCATCAAGGTGGAGTGTTTAGGTTTCCTTTTCCTCTCTCTGTATTCCATTTCTTTTAGTAAAACTCCAGGAATATATATTTTCAATAAGACTTTAAGGAACTTTTGAAAAACACCCTTGTCTGGTTAAAGGTGAATTCTCCCTCACACAGACATCATCACTACTTTCTAATGCCTCTTACTGAATCAGTTAACTCTGGCTCTTTAAACTTTCACAACCATATTTTAATTATGTATTTTACTTAGTTTTCTTCCTGTTTCCCAGACCAACTTCTGATGTAATTTTTAAGGGTGACTACTAATGGTGGAAGAGTCTCTCAGTCTTTTAGCATATCAGACCTAGCACTGGAATTTAACTTCAAGCTGTGAGAATATCTGACAGTCATATATTGTTGTTGGCCTTTGGACTCACTATATTCTAATAACACATGTAGTTTTTATAAATTTAAGTGAGAAATTATTCAGAGATTCTTTTTTCCCTTCTGAAAATTAACAATGACACATTGCAAAGTCACACTGAGATTTATATTATGCTAATTTGGTGCTTACTAATTTAGTGACTGGTAGGCAAAGTATTCATATTCTTCTAAAAATGTCAAGTGTCTATTGTAATATAATTTTATTCTTTCTGTTAGAAATATTTTAGAGTGTACAGTGGAGTTGAAGTGTTATAAGGGAATCACCCTTAACAAAAGATAATATACCTTAGGATAAATATTAGATGATTGACTCTAATTAATAATCTCAAAAAAACATGATTGAGATCTTCAAGAATTTCCAAATTCAAATAACCACAGTTCACACTGGAGTACAGTGATGCAAAAATGTTGAATATCTTCATCTAGCTTTGTATCAGCACTTCTTCCTTCTAATGCAATTTTGTGTTTCATCCTATTAAATCTAATTTCTTGGATTTAGCCTGAATGTATCACCTATTTTTACTAATGTAACTCAGAAGATCTTGCTTTCTTTTAATACTAAACTTACTCCTATGATTACTTGCTAGCTTTAGCATCCCTCCTCTTCTTAGAGGAGAAGGGAGAACCACATAATTACCACGTATTAACCTGATGAGTGATTTGTTTAAAAAATCATAACCAAATCTTTCCTCTTGCGTGAGCCAACTTCCAGCTAAGCACTAACCAGAAGAAAAGGTAACCTCAACCTAACTACCACCCAACTGACCAATCAGCTGAGTGCAGACACAAGCAAGGGTGGTTGGGATCAATATGGATATGAAAAAAAATTCATCTGAGCACTGATGATTCATTATGAAGACACAGATAACTGATACATATTCAGTATAGTATTTATAATGTAGACATTAATACCTTTTTTCAAATATTTAAACAGAGATCAATAGAATATATCAGCCAATAATTCTGGTCACTTTTCAAATATATCTTATTCATGAGCAAAAAAATATAGTCCAAGGTTCTTTTTATTCCTTAAGAATCTGTGAGTCTGTGTGGAACTGAGGAGCTGCAGTACAAGTATCCATGCATCGTGAACCTGATCTGCTTACAATCAATTCCATGTCTGACTATCAGCTATAAAGATTCAGTACTGAGATAAGTATTAGTGTAGTTGAAAGGTCGCAAGAAGAGAAGGCAGACAAGAGGGGAAGGAGGGAGAGAGAGAGAGACAGAGAAAGAGAGGGAGAACATGAGAGACAGTTATTGAGTAGTTTATCAGGGTCTTTTTATGCAAGAAGGGGATTAGTGATACATTTTGGCTAGACGAGCTTGTCCAATGCCTGAGAGTTAGAGAAAGGGATGAGCAAATCTGCCATTATTGTCATAATAGAGGGCCATCTATATCAAACTCCTTGAACTATGTAGAAAATAAAGAAGATATATCCACATAAATACATTGCATTTCTTTTTCAATGGCTTTAGCTACTTTTGGTTATTTGTAAGACATAAAGAAAGTCTAGAATATTCATATATTGGTCCTCTTAAGAGCTCTCTCCAAATGGCTGTATGAAGAACTTTTGAGATCTTAAGGACCTCCACAGGATGTTGTGTCATTATTTTTAAGATCTATTTAAAAATAACATTGTCATGTCATATTCACTAAATTTGATTTAAAGTCAGGATGATTAAAATCAGAAAAACCCTTTTCATCTTATGTCATGAAGGAAAACAGGATTATTTAACTATGTGTATGCTGGGGTTTAACATTGTTTTCTCTCAAAATGTGACTTCATAAGAACAAGGGAAAATTGAACCAGTGGCAAATCAAGTGGTTACACTAATTCAAAAGAATTCTGCTAAATTTCCCAGATTTTTTTGAAACTTAGGTGACACAGAATCTGAGGTTTATAGTCATTTGTTTTAAATTATGACGGAATAGCCTTTGTGCAGGTGGGAAAATATTATGTAGCATTTTAGCCAAATCTTTTAAAGTTATTCTTTAATGATATAACTATTCTACATTTACTTCTGCCAAGTGTCTGATCATATATTTTAAAATTCAGAGTCTTTGGGATTGTATTTGTCCTAAAACATGTTCCCTACCCATTCAGAATTAATTAAAATCACATTGGTGTTGACCTCTGCATTGGAATCTTATGTAAGCAAAGCTAAGTTTGATTTAAATGGCACTCTTCCTTGCCTTGTGCATGTTCCCTCTCACCTGGTGCAGACAGCAGCCTGATGTTATTAGTACGGAGTCCACTTCACTGGCCCCAGAGCGGGCAGAGCAGACCTCCTATGTGAAATTATTGTATATACTGTGATAATTTTCTGATGCTATTCGAAGGACTAAAAAATATGCTTATTTCTATCTCGCTTAACTCACAACCTCCACAGAGGAGAAAAGTATCTCTTGAAAATATTTGAAGTGAAAAAAAAATCCTTTCACAACCACCTAGGAGTGCTGTAGAAATATAAAATACATGAGCTGAAGCTTGACATGAGTTTGAGAACTTCAGGAAGTCAAAAGACACTTGATATAATAAGAACTTTTGAAAGATATACACATGTTCTGGACATGTCACATGCTCAGAAAATTCTAGGAGTGTTCCATGAAATCTCTGGTTCTTGATGAGGTCACTGAACAAGAGTTTCAGTGATCACAAAAAACAATTTGAAAAAGCAATTAAGGACCAAAATTCTTTGAGGAATTATCAAAAGTAGGAATGGCAAATTTTGGTGAAAATGAGACTTATTTCCAGAGTTCCAGATTTATATTATTCACATATAAATTTCCATTCACAGGAAAAATACAAAACATGGGGCCAGGGATTTAGCTCAGTGGTTCCAGCACCTGTCTTGCAAGCGCAAAGGCCCAGGTTCAATCCCCGGTTAACCACATACAATACTGGATGTGGAGACTCACACCCAGCAGCAATCAGTACCACATACCACAGTGCCGGGCGTGGTGGCTCACGCCTGTAATCCCAGCACTAGGGAGGCAGAGGCAGGAGGACTGTTGTGATGTGAGTTTGAAGCTGAGCTCAGGACCAGCCTGAACTACAAAACGAGATGCTGTCTCAAAACAAACAAGCAAATACAAAACATACAAGTAAGTAGGAAATATGGTCCATAAGGAAAAACAAATAAATAGGTATCATTCCTGGAGAAGCTCAGATATTGTAATTAATAACCAAATCATTTAAATCAATAGCTTAAGTATTATCAAGATGTTAAATAATTATTAGAAAACAGGAAAATGATAAAATAAGAAACAAGATAAGAATTAATGATAAAAGTTTCATGAAACATAATAGAAACACAAGACTATAAATAAAATTATTAATTGAATAATTAAAAGGATTCAATAAGTTTGACAAGCAGAAATGAGAGTTAGCAAATTTGAGACAGCACAACAGAAAGGATGGAGACTGAGGCAAAGAAAGAAAAAGTCTTGGCATCTATAAAGCCATCAAAGCAATGAGTGTATGTATTATGTGGAAGCACCTGAAGAAGAAGAATTGTGCAGGAGAAGATAATTGAAAATATCAAGGATAAAATTTCCAAATTTTTAAAATTTTGAAATAGGTATTTTTTATGCATATATCATAATCACACTCAACACTGATAATTTGTACCAGTATATGACATGACTCAACTCATTTTTCCCATTCTCCTATACACCCTACAACCTTTACCCCCTATATACATACACTTTGCTTCTCTACTTTTTATCATCACAATTTTTTCTTTCTCTTCA
This sequence comes from Petromus typicus, assembly GCA_004026965.1. Taxonomy (NCBI): domain Eukaryota; kingdom Metazoa; phylum Chordata; class Mammalia; order Rodentia; family Petromuridae; genus Petromus; species Petromus typicus. The sequence continues at coordinate 27,260 of PVIR01019237.1, forward strand.
TTACTTACTACTACTTGTCATTTTCCTTTGAATATTTTCTATTTTGCAATATCTATCATACATTCTAGAACTCATTTACATTTCATTTTCTCATATCAGAGAAAAGATATGGTATTTACACATCTGTAACCTATTTATTTCACTTATGAGGATGTCCTCAAGGCACATCCATTTGAGTATGAAGGACTCAATCTTATCATTTTTAATGGCAGAATAATACCCCATTCTATAAAAGAACTACATCTTCTTTATCCAGTCTCTAGTTGATGGACATTTGGGTTGTTTCCCAGGTTTAGCTATCACAAAATGAGCTACTATAAACATGGGTGCACATATGTCACTGTGTTATTAATCTTATAAGTCTTTTGTGTATATCCCTTGCAGGGAATGGCAAGGTCAACTAGAACCTCTAATCCTAGTTTTTTGAGGAATCTCCACACGGGTTACACCAGTCTACATTCCCACCAACAGTGGAGGAGAGTTCCTTCCTCCCCACAGCTTTGCCAGCATTTATTGCTGGTTAATTTCACAATATCAGCCATTCTTTGTGGAGTGAGATGGAATCTCAGTGTTGTTTTCATCTGCATCTCTCAAATGACCAGTGATGTTGAGTATTTCTTCATAAGCTACTTGACTGCTTTTACTTTTTCCTCTGAAAAATGTCTATTCATTTCAGATGCTCTTTTTAAAATTGGGTCTTTAAATGGATGGGAGCTGATATTTTTTAAAGTTCTTTATTTAATGTTGATAGTAGCCCTTTATCTGAGGAATAGCTGGTAAAATTTTTTTCTCAAATTACTGGTTGTCTTTTCACTCTGTTGGCAGTTTCTTTGACTGTGCAGAAGCTTTTTAATCGGATAAGATACAGTTGTTGATTCCTTATGCTAGTTCTTGTGATACAGAGATTTTGTTTACAAAGTCTTTCCCTAAGCCAGTGTCTTCAAGAGTTCTACCTAACTTGTTTTCCAGCAGGTTCAGTGTTTCTGTTTTAATATTTAGGTTTCTAAACCACTTTGATTTTAGCTTAGTATATGGTAAAAAATTTAGATCTAGTGTTAGCCTTTGGCAGGTTAAAGTCCAGTTTTTCCAGCACCATTTTTAAAAGAGGATATCTTTCCTCCTGAAAGACCTAAATGACTCCATTTTAAAGAACCAGTCCCATCTTAGAATAGAGTAATTAAATGTAAGCATCAGTTCCAGGAAAGGCCGCATGACTGGGTTATAGACTCCAGGCCTAGGTGACCACAACATAAGCCGTAGTTACACGAAAAGTCACAATGACCAGTGAGATAAGCTGTAATTACAGGAAAGACCACCTGAGGGGCCTAGATTCCAGGAAAAGTCACCAGATGTGCTCAGACCACCCATCCTTGCTAACATTTAATGGTATGCCCTAGCAATGGCCCACCAGTAAGTACAAGGTTCAGATGTTCTTTTAGGTAACCTAGAACCTTGAGCTTGCAGTATAACCTGTTGAGCTCAGCCAATCAGGGTTAAACATCTTGCATTTTCCTAAAGTCCACCAACCATGCACTGCCAGAATAGCAATTTCCTCAACTTTGCTGTAACCTCCATAAATACCCTGCTGTTTGGAAGTTCTGGGCTCTCAATTCTAATCCGCTGTGCTGGTGAAGATTGAGAGTCCCTGCTTGAGCTTGTAATAGAGACCCTCATGTGCTTTACATCAGACTCACCTCCCTTGTGGTCAATGGGGGACTCAAAACTCCATTGAGGATATTTGGCATTTTTCAAAGATGAGGTAGTTTAATGTATCTGGAGTTGTTTCTGGGTCTTCTAATCTATTTGACTGATCCTCAGAGATTCTCAGATCTCTTACTTTGCTAGTACCATGTAGTTTTTATCACAGTGGCTTTGTAGTATAGGGGATCATGATACTCCCTGTCCCCCACCTTGTCCTTGTTACATAGAATTGCTTTTACTATTCTAGGTCTTTTGTGGTTCCATATTAATTTCTTTTTATTATTTTCTTTAGATGTGTGAAATATATGGTTGGAATTTCAATCGAGATTGTATTCAATCTATATAGGAGTTGTGGGAGTATAACCATTTTGACAATATTGGTTCTTCCTTCCCAGGAACTGAGGATATCTTTCCTTTTTCTGATATCTTCTATCTCCATTTTTCAGAATGCTATATTTTACCTGCTTTGTTAGATTATCCTAGATATTTCATTTTTCTGAATGCTATTGTGAAAGGTCTTGACTCCCCAATTTTTCTAAAACTACTCAGATTGATAAGACATGCATTTTTGTATTTAAGAATCAAAATGAAACCCAAGTAAGATAACTTAAAGATTCACATTGAATTATAACCTAATCAAACTTGAAAAAAGGCGTGTGTTGGATGAAGTGTAGGAGAACTTCCTACCAACTAACAAAGTATCTTAAAAAAGATCAACAACTATTTTCTTAACATAAACTAGAGTTCAGAAAGCCATGGAACTTCATATTTGAAGTGTTAAAAGAGCAAGACTTTCTCCACAGGACATAATAAGAGCAATAATAATAATAACAATAGTAATAATAATACGAATTTCAAGGAGTCTCTAACAGAAAAAATAATTTTAAAAATAACAAAAGACTCACAGCTTCCATTTTTAAACTTACTATAATGATCTAGTAATTTACAGATTTAGATACAATTGCCAGGTTGTTAATTGGATTTTACCACTACTTTTTAATTAGGCTAGTTGTTTGTTAACTATAATGTTATAATAGCTGTTCCCAAAAAGAAGAGTTTTGAGTGTCAACTTATTTTATAAATTAGTGATAAAATTACTTTTAATCATCTCATTTCCCATTCTATCAGCTCTTCTTATTTTTTTGTATTGTTCATATATTTTTATTTTTATATATTCAGCAATTAGTAAAACAGTGAATGGGCTATTAGGTAATTTGTATACTAAAAGAAGAAATGACCTCACTTTGTCTACAGATGTTTTGAATTTTAGTTTTATTCTCTAAAATTATTCATTGGCATTGGATGCATGCATGTTGTAATGAATCACTAATTTTTTAAAAAATCTTTATTGGTACATTAAATATACACATCATGATTGCACTCCATAATGGGGATATGTACCAGTATAAGACACAACTTAATTCTCATTTTTTCCCATAGCCCTACCCACCCTACCACCCCCCATATACATAAAATTTATTTCCTTACTTTTTTGTTACAATCTCAATATTTTCCCCTTTCACCTTATTTTACATTGAGCATTTTCTATTTCACAATATATAACATACAATGCTAGGACTCATTTACATCTTTATTTTCTCATACCAGAGAAAAGATGCGTATGTACCTATCTGTGCCCTGTTTATTTCACTTATGAGGATATCCTCAAGATATGTCCATTTAAGTAGACATGATTCAAACTTATCATTTTTGTGGCAGAGTAATACTCCATTCTGTAGAAGAACCACAGCTTTTTTATCCAGTCTCTAGTTGATGGACACTTGGGTTGTTTCCAAGATGTAGCAATCACAAATTGGGCTGCTATAAACATGGGTGCACATATGTCACTGTGATATGAGCCTTTTAATTCTTGTGTGTATATACCTAGCAGGGAAATGGCCGGGTCAAATGTGACCATCAATCCTAGCTTTTTGAGGATTCTCCAAACTGGTCTCCACAGGCGTACAAGTCTACAGTCCCACCAACAGTGGAGAAGGGTTCCTTCTTCTCTGCAGCCTCGCCAACATTTGCTGTTGGCTGATTCTGAAATGGCAGCCATTCTATGTGGAGTGAGATGAAATCTCAATGTTGTTTACCTCTGAATCTCTCGAATGACTAATGATGTTGAGCATTTCTACATATGCTTCTTAGCTGCTCTTCTTCCTCTGAAAAATATCTATTCATTTCAGATGTCCATTTTGGAATTGGGTCATTAAATTTGGGTGGGCTGATTTTTTTTCCGCTCTTTATATATTCTAGATAGTAGCCCTTTATCTGAGGAACAGCTGGTAAAGATTTATTCCCACATTGTTGGTTGCCTTTTTGCACTGTTGGTGGTTTCCTTTGCTGTGCAGAAGCTTTTTAAAAGAATGAGGTCCCATTTATTGATTTCCACAGCCATTTCCTGTGCTATAGAAGTTTTGTTCATAAAGTCTTTCCCTAAGCCAATGTCTTCAAGAGTTTTACCTAACCTGTTTTGCAGTAGGTTTAGAGTGTCTGTTTTAATATTTAAGTCTCTTACCCACTTTGATTTTAGCTTGGTACACGATGAAAGAGTTAGATCTAGTTTTAGCCTTTGGCAAGTTAAAGCCCAGTTTTTCCAGCACCATTTGTTAAAGAGGCTATCTTTCCTCCATTGAGGATTTTTGGCTCCTTTGTCAAAGATGAGGTGGCTCAGTGTATCTGAAGTGGTTTCTGGATCTTCTAGTGTACTCCATTGATCCTCTGTTAGGCAAAGTCTGTTACTTTGCCAGTACCACGCAGTTTTTATCACAGTGGCTTTATAGTATAGTTTCAGGTTTGAAGTTATGATACCACCTACCATGTCCCTGTTGCTTAGAACTGCTTTGGCTATTCTAGGTCTTTTGTGGTTCCAGATGAAAGTTTGAATTTTTTTCTCTAGATCTGTGAAATATACTGTTGGGATTTGAATTGGGATTGCGTTGAATGTGTAGAGTAGTTTTGGGAGTATAGCCATTTTGACAATATTGGTTCTTCCTACCCAGGAGCAAGGTATGTCTTTCCATTTTTGGATATCATCTTCTATCTCCTTTTTCAAAGTGCTATAGTTTTCAGAGTAGAGGTCTTTCACCTCCTTTGTTAGATTGATTCCTAAGTATTTTATTTTTTGGGATGCTATTGTGAAAGGGACTGACTCACCAATTTCTATCTCAGTGGGTCTACTGTTTGTGTATACGAAGGCTATTGATTTTTGAACATTGACCTTGTAACCAGCTACGCGGCTAAAATTGGCAATTAGGTCCAGCAGTTTTTTAACTGAGTTTTTAGGATCCTCTAGATAGAGTA
>PVIR01019238.1:0-32309 GCA_004026965.1 Petromus typicus
CGACTCTCTGGCCCCAGGGAGAGTGGTCGATGGGTTCAACAGTTCAGGCTCCAGTTAAAGTCAGAACAGAAGGGACCAGGAGGCCACAGCCCCTGTGCTGAATGTTGTCTCTGTGTGCCATTGCCCGGTAGGGTCATGAGGTCACAGTCCTCACCCTGGCCAGGATCTTGAGGGAAAACAGGACTCTGCTTTCCCCCAACACAGAGCATGCATGGCAGTCTGGAGCACAGCTGGGGGTCACAGAGACCCCACAGTCAGCAGGGCAGAGCTGAGCCCAGTGTCGGCTCTTCTGCAGATCCTGACACAAGGATCTCCCAGCAGGGAGTGTGGTCCAGCCATGTGGGGAGAGGCAGGGAAAAGGGCTGGTGCCTGTGGGAAGTCTGAGGCTCGCCCTGTGCCTCAGTGAACTCACTAATGCTCAGGCCAGTGGTGCCCATACTGCAGGGGTGGGAGGAGTTGGGTAGGTCCAAAACCAATGGCCACACTCTTGGGGCTTGAACTGCACACAAGTATAATGTCCTGTGTGTCAGGGTGTGGCTGGCTTAGCTTGTCCTCGGCACAGGGTCTCCCAGGCCATGTTGTCAGGGGCATGATCTCACCTGGACCCTGCACAATCTTCAGCTCATCCAGGTTGTTGGCTGAATTCCCAGAGCACTGTGGCTGATGGGATGTCAAGGGCAGGGACAGGGTGGGCGCCTTTCATTTCTGTGGGGCTGGGCAGGGCTCTCATGTGCAGGTCACTTGCGCATCCCTGCCAGGTGTGGATGTCTGCCAGGTGGACCTATGCTGGTGATGGGCGAGTGTGGGGAGGGTGAGGCCCCCGCACAGCCCAGGACTGAGCATTCCAAGCCACATATGGGGTACTCCTGCCAGGAGTGTGCAAATCACAGGTACAGGGAAACCACCAGCCACGGCAGCCATGGCCATACCAATGAGCGAGACTTCCTGGAGTCACCTGCTCTGACGGGAGAGTTCTGGGCCCTCTGCCCTCTGCACTCCTGGAATTGGATGCCACTTGCAGTCCAGAATCTGAGGTTCTGTTACCTTGGTTTGGCAAACACAAGCCTGAAAACTCCTCTTTTATCCTGAAGATCCCACAAGGGCATGGATTTGAATGCAGAGGACTAACTTAAATTCACAGTATTTTAATTATGGTTCCACTTCCTTTGCTCTTTCATGATCTTCACTGTACCAAACAAGCCTGTCAGTACTCAGCCTTCCACACCAGATCATCAGGACCTTCTCTTTCTCCACAGGGACAAATGCTAGCAGGGAGGGGCATCCCCTTGCACAGTACCTGGCTGATGTGGACACCTCTGATGAAGACACCATCCGAGTGCCATGGGCGAGTTCCCAGCATCCCAAGCAGAGAGTTCCGGCTGTGTGTGAGGACCAGGTAAGGGTGGCTTTGAGGGACTCGATCTGTGGGATGACCTGGAGCCTTCATCCTGTCACCAGAGAGCCAGGTCTTGACCTTCAAGGACCCACCCCTCACTTCCTGGGTCCTCCATCTTTGTGCCCTTGAGGGAAAAATTAAGTCAAGACACGCAGGCTGAGCAGAACTCCAGGTAGAATTTATTATGAAGTAGATGCAGCGGGAGTTACGGCTTCAAGAGAGGACAGAGAGCCACTAGGGTGTCTGCCCCAAGAGCGAGTTCACAGACATGTCTATACACTCATGGTTTCTCCTGGGGCCCTGGGCTGAGCTGAGCCCTGAGCTGACTCTCAGCCCCTCCCATCTCCAACGTCCCTGCATCTCGGGAAGAGGCTGTGTGTGGCCTTTCACAGCAGCAGTGTCGCCTCAGCCCCAGTCCCCACACGTAGCACTCGTGCCAAGTGACAAAAGCCTCTGCATAGCATCTCCTGGAGTATCGATCGCTGCTCCACAGACACTGAGTGTGTCAGGGGCTGTCTGGATTCCCGGGGCTACTTCAGCATCCCAGGCGCTCTCAGAGTGCCATTTCCGGCATCTGTCTTCTCCCACTTGAGGCGCTGGGTGCTGCGGAAATCAAGCTAATTACCCGCCTGCTAATGCAAGTGCCCTGACGCCATTTCCCCTCCACACGAGGTGGCCGCAGAGGCGCCCTGCAGGCGAGACACCGCTGGCCGCTGCACACGCTGGAGCATTGATCTCTGGGCCTCGTCTGGGAGCTAAGAGGATGCTGGTGACTCAAAGGACTAGTGACTCAGGGGAGGAAGATGCTGCCCTTCTGCCACTTTGGGTGGCACCTGGCATGCTGCCTTCCGGCCCAGAGTAACCCCCGCTCTTGGTGGCTAATGGCTTTGGTTTGGACACCGTGTCCTGCATGATGCTCCTGCTTGTGCCCATCAGATGGCAGTGACCACAGTGGCCTGGCAGTGATGACACCCATGTCCCTTGAGCCTTAGCTTTTGGTCCCTCTGGCTGCGTCCCACTCACCCTCCTGGCCTTTGCTGCGTGCTCCTGGGCCCTGACCCAGAACCCTCCCGGCACTGAATGGACAGTGGCCTTACCCTCCTTCTGCTCCTGTGAAATCGGGCCTGGGCAGGTGTGGGTCATCCCCGGGGCAGATCTCTGAGCTGGACAAGCGTGTTTGCTGTACACACCTGCTGGCTACTCCAAGGCCTTTTGGGCCTCCCTCCGTCGTGCCTTGGCTGAGGGCTGAGCAGGCAGAACGGCCCTTGGTCCTCAGCTGGAGGTGCCCACATGGGCTCTGTGTGCGGCACTGGCTGCTGGGCAGTTTCCCTGCACAGCCACCTCCGTGAGGCCACCTCCAGGGCCAGCCCCACACCATGCCAGGCCAGCCAGCTGGGACGTCAGTGCCGCAGGGACCCCACAGTGGGCAGCAGCCCAGGACGATGGCTGCACTGTCAGGACTCACCCCAGTCCTCTTGGGCTGTGCTGGCAGATGTGGTCAGGGGTCTGGTCAGCTTGTGATGCTGGGGCTGAGGAGCGCCATGGGAGGCCAGGTCTGGTGACTGGAGGGTGACACTGTGAGTGACCACAGGGGCCCAACATGATGCTAAAACTGCCTTTCCATGGGGGCCACGTGCCTCTGACTGGGGCCCAGCCCACCCTCGGTCCCTCTCAGAGACTGCACCCCAAGACCGCAGGGCCACACAGAAACTTCAGACCACAGCCACTCACAAACCTGACTCCATGCGAGTGTGCACCCAGTGTGTGTCTGGACAGGTGGCAGACAGCACAGGGACCCAGCATGGTCCCAGCCCCCACCGCATATCCAGCCCTGTCACCCTTGCATCAGCATCTGGCTTATGGGTCTGTGGGTGCTGCTTCCCGAGAGCCACTGACATTTGGCCTCGAGAAGTGGGCTCACGGAGGGCCACCAAGGCCAAGGACAGAGGTCCTGGGACATGGGACATTGGTACTTCCACCTGGAGCCCTAGGCTCCTAGTGAGAACAGCTGCCCACTGCCCCTCACATGAGCACGTTGTCAAGGTCGCACATGCGCGTCTCCGTGTGCACTGTCTGAGGCATGTGCATATCAGGGTTGACCAAGATACCCAGGGAGAGTTCACGCTTCTAGAATTATGTTACAGTGAAAGGCGTCACCGTGAGTGAGGAGGCGTCACAGCCTCCCAGCTCTGAGCACCCTGACCCGCGTTCTCACCACTATCCGAAGCAGCTCAATTCTGCTTCCCCCGTGCCCACGTGAGCCATGATCCAAAACGGAAGGAACGCCGCTGCTGAGCGCCATCCGACGGAAGGGCAGCTCATGAGACAGGACACTGTGTCCTCGTCCACCACAGTCACCTGATCTGGCACCACGTGACTTCCAGCTCTTCCCCAAAGTCAAACAACCTTGAAAGGTCTATACTTTGAGTCAATTCAAAACATCCAGACAGCCAGGACTGTGGAGGATTTTTTTTTTTTTTTTTTTAGGTTTTTTGAGACAGGGTCTCACTTTGTGGTTCAGGCTGGCCCTGAGCTCAGCCTCAAACTCACATCACAGCAATCCTCCTGCCTCTGCCTCCCGAGTGCTGGGATTACAGGCATGAGCCACCACGCCCGGCACTATGGTATGTGCTATTGGTTGCTGCTGGGCATGAGTCTCCACACCCAGTATGGTATGTGGTTACTGGGGATCGAACAGGTCCTTGCACTTGCAAGACAGGCGCCGGAACCACTGAGCTAACTCCCCGGCCCGGACTGTGGAGGATTTTAAGGGACATTCATACCAACAAATCTTTTACTATGATAATTTTTAAACTTTATACATGCACTGTCTTCCTCCCAAAAGTGGACAAACCAGTGTCTTCGCTGACACAGCAGGGACAGTGCCCGCGCCTCACGGAGACCACCAGCCTCCCCCTGCCCTCGGCCCCCGGCCGCTCATTCCCGTGTGCTGAGAGCTGCGAACGGTGCGAGTTGGAGGCATCTGTGGGCCAAGCGCTCCCGCAGCAATTCTGCCTCCACTCCGGGACCGGGTCTGACAGAAGCCTGTCCGATGGGGGATGGGGCCTGGGCGCATCTCCACACCCGATCTAATTAGCCACTGCCTGGGGCCCTGTGAAGCCTTCTGCTCTGTTCTAACAGGAAATTCAATGACCAAGTGCCTGTCCTCACCCGGAGAGCTGTCAGCTGCCACCTGGGGACACGGGCCACACGGCTTCCTGGGAGAAGCCAGCCCTCCCTGTGGTGCACAGGGTGCCCTGGATGAGTGTTGAGCTTGTCCCGGGGTGGCGTCCATGACTGCACGGAAGTGCAGGACCCCAGAGTGGAGGGAGGAGTGGACAGGTGGATGAACGAACAGACAGACTCACTGTCCTCTTGGCCACGTTATTAGGTGGACGTGTGACTTTCTCACCAGGCGGGAGGTGGTGACCAGGGACCCGCAGCAACGCCCTGGTCGGGCCCAGGGAGGGACCGTGGGGTGACCCAGCGACAACCAGGCAGGGTCTGGGAGTGGGGAAAATGGAGAGGATAAAGCCAGGTGGAAGGTTGGGCCTCAGGAGAATGAGGAGCCTTGGGGTGAGGCCCGCAGTGCCACACCCAGCCCAAGGGCAACCTTGTCCAAGGTGAGAGCAGCAATGGCAGGCAAGGCTGGCAGCAGGCAGGACAGGATGCCCTTAGCACTGTGGGAGTCCAGGGTAACCCCGTTCACATCCACAGCCATGGTTTTCTTCCCACACCGTGGGGCAGCAGAGCACCTAGGGACCTGGGCCGTCAGCACCTCCCTGCAGGGCCAGCCACAGGAAGGGCCTGGAGCCTGGTGGGCAGAGGGAGAACCTGTGGTACTCCCTCCACCGTCTCAGCAGGAAGGGAGGGGTTCGGACCGCAGACACCACGCGGATGAACCACAACTGGAACCAGCCAGTCCTGAAAGGACAGGGACCATCGGAACTCACTGTACGAGGCACCCAGAGAAGTCGGGGTCACCGAGACAGACAGAAGGAAAACAGAGCCGGGTAGGCACCAGCACCCATCTCAGCACTCTGGAGGCCGAGGCAGGAGGGTCACGAGCTCCAGTCCAGCCTGGGCCCCTCAGTGATTTAGTGAGACCCTGTCTCAAAATAAAAAAAGAAAACAGGCTGGAGACACAGCTCAGTGTGAAGACCCTGGGTTCAATCCTCAGTGCTGGAAAGAGACGGAGGAGGAAGAAGAGCAGAAGGAGGCAGAGGAGAAAGACAGCTGCAGGTCCTGGGGGCAGAGGTCATGGAGACAGAGCCTTGGTCCCGAGGATTAAGAGTCCTTGTGGGTGGTGGCACACCCGGCGTGGCTGTGTTCCCATGGTAGATCCTCTGTATTCGGCCAGTGACAATAAGGGAAAGGTAAAGTGTCCTGATTACTTTTGTCTCATCGCTGAGACAAAATATCTGACACCCAAAGTTAAAGGGGAAAAGGTTTATTCAGCTCAAAGTTTTCAGAGTGAATAGTCTGTAGTCAGCTGGCTCCAAGGCAGGGTGGCACATGGCAGAGGGCTGTCACAGAAGAGAAACCATTCATGGTGTCCCCGGGAGCAGAAGCAGCAAGGGAGCATTAGCAGCATCTCTCTGCCCCTTTGTCTTACCCAGGTACTTGGGGAGGGCAGCACTCACACTGTAATCCCAGTGCCCTTAAGCCTGGCACTGCATCGTGAGTCAGCCCATAGTCTAGATCCAGCCACCTCAGAAAAGCCTCATCTAAGACTTCGTGCGGCTTGGGGGACGTCTGGTCACAGCCATAATGGAAGGGAGAGCCATGAAGCCAGGACGTGGTGGGGCTGAGGCCTGGGTATTGATGTCCCTGGAACAGGCTTGGAGAAGAGAGACAGGGGCCTCCTCTCTAAGGAGGGCCCGGGATTCTGGCCGCCAGCTGCCGGTACTGGCCTCTGAGCATGGTCCCTGTCACCACAGTCTCCTGCCCACGCCCGTGCACACACGGAAGCCGACCTGGAGGAGGAGAGCCTGAGGAGGAAGCTGCAGGCCCTGACCAGCACCCTCAGCGACCAGGACACCTCATCCGAGGAGGAGGAAGCCGGGGACGCAGCAGCTGGCGTGACTGCCGAGGTGCGACCCCCTCAGCCACCCAGGGCTCAGCGGAGGAAGGAGCAGGGTGGATGGTCCCAGTCGGGCCTCCTGGAGGGGTGTCACCTTCAGGGGACCCCAGGAGGCCTGAAGAAGCTGACCAGTGACAGGCCTGGACAGCAGCTCTGGGAGCAAAGGCCGAAAGGGGAAGGCAGTGTCCCACCACAGTCCCCACGGCTGGCCACCTTCCCCTTTTCTTCCATAGGTGTGCATGGCCGCAGGCCACATGGACGCCCAGGAAAACAGTCCTCAGGGCCCTGGGGTCCCTGCTCAGCCCAGCAGGACCACAGACGAGGCGCTGTCTGAGCTGGAGGACAGGGTGGCCACGGCGGCCTGTGAGGTGCAGCAGGCGGAGAGCGAGGTAACCCCAGCACAGGGCAGTGAGCCAGGGGCCAGGCCACCCAGGACCCCGCAGCCTCCTCCCACCCCGCCCCACCCCTGACCAGAGAGGGGTGGGCCAGGTAGTGTTGGATGGGCCCGGGACCACCCTGGGAGCTAGAGGGAGCTGGGTGAGGGATGGATGGGCTGTCAGAGAGTGGGCCAAAGGGGGGGACCCCAGGGCCAGCCAGTTCCGGGCACCCTTTCCTCCGATGGGGGCCCGTGAAGAGATCTGTCACTGACCCCAGGGACAGCCCACACCTGACACCTGTCCAGCATCTCTTCCCAACATGGGCAGGCACCACCCACATCACAGGCCTTTCTGTTCACCTACTTCTTCCTGGAGCATGACGGGCACGTGAGAGCACAGGGCAGACAGCTGTAAACACGCCAGGCTACGCCCTGCCTGTGAGGGGCTTGTGGGAGGACGTAGATCACAAACAAATGAAGTCACTCCACGGTGACACAGCTACAAAGGCCATAGTGAGGGGACCCCAGCGTTGGAGCTGTTTAGAGAAGCAATGAGAGGGGCACCCGGACAAGCTCAGCTCAGCAGCACAACCAGAGAGGAAATGGCACGTGCAAAGGCCCTGAGGTAGTGTTGGGCCAGGCGTGTTCAGGGCTCCAAAATGAGAACCTGACAGGAGTACAGTCATGGGGAGGTAGGCGAGCCAGGGCTCAGAGGAAGGTGGCTCCAGACAGGCCTTCAGCCACAGGAAAACTGGGGTGGGGGCTGGGGGTGGCTCAGTGGGAGAGCCTGTGTTAGCATGCATAGTCCCCAGGTCTGGTCTGCAGCGCCCCCAAAAAACAGGAAGAAAGAAAAGAAAAACTGAAGCAAGTCCCTGGAGGCATCTGAATGGAAAAGGGGTGTCAGCCTCTTTGTGTTCCATAAGCTGGTTCTAGGGGTGGTGGGTGGGGTACCGGCCAGCTTTCCCATAGCCAGACACAGCACCCAACACCGGTAACATAAAGGAGCAGAGGTCTAATGTGGCTCATGGTCTCAAGGGGTTCCATCCATGGTCTGCTGGTTCTGGGGCAGGAGCCCATGGCAGAGGGACGGGGTGAGCAGGGGATAGCACCAGAGAGGAAGGAGCCAGGCACCGGAGAAGTCCCCAGGCCTCCCTGACCCACCGGGCAGCCAGGGCTGTACCCCACCATCCCTGGGGCTCTCCAGCCATTAGGCAGACCAGCCCAGCTTCCCTGTGCCAGCAGAGGTGCCCAGGTCAGAAAGAGCCCAGAGCTGACCTCCTTCCGCCTCTGCCCTCTCCAGTCAGAGCCACACCCCCGACAAGACTCTGGGCTCACTCTGAGCCCTTCCCTTCTGCCGAGGAAGGAATGAGGGCAAGCCCGGCCCCTGGACATGCACACGGCTCAGACATCAGTCTCAAGGGAAGCAGAAGCCAAACGAGCTCTGTGAGGTGCTGGGGGCAGCTGCCCACAGTGGACGTCCAGTGATGCCTGTCTGACCGTCTGCTGCTGCTTTCCAGGTTTCTGACATCGAGTCCAGGATCGCAGCCCTCAGAGCTGCAGGGCTCACAGTGAATCCCTCAGCCAGGCCTCGGAGGAAGTCAAACCTCCCGGTGAGTGAGGGGCCACACATCCTGTAAGCCTGTACCCTGAGATGACTCTAGAGCCCACGGTGCTGCAGGCTTGGGCCCTGGGCCAGCTGCCAGCTTCTCCTGAGCCGGGGGCCTGCTCTCCAGCAGCACGGAACAGTGCAACTTTGAGGACAGTTACACTAATGACTCATTATTGCTTATCCCAAATGGATCAGTAGTAAGTGGTTGTCCCAGTTTGCAATTTGCTAATCCCACAGCCCTGGCCCCAGAAACCTGGAACAGTCTGCCAGGGGGGTCGATACATTACCCCAGCATTCTTTGACTTTTCATTTTTGTGTTTTGTCTTTTACATATATATAAATATGGAGATTGAACCCAGGGCCTCTCAATGAGCTACAGCATAACCATTATTTGTTTATTCGTTTGTTTGAGGGTTCTTTTGAGACAAGGTCTTGGCTAAGTCAGTGAGTTTCCCAGGCTGTTCTCAAACTCTTGACTCTCCTGCCTCAGCCTCCCAGAGTGCTGAGATCACAGACGTGTGCCCCCACAGCTGTCCTACCCCAGCATTTCTAACCAGTGATTACAGCTCCTGTCCATCCTACAGCCAGGCAGCCCCCCAACTCTCCTGTGCCTTTTGGTTCAATAAGACAATAGCAGCAGACGGCACCTCCTTGTCTTCCAGATCTTCCTTCCTCGGCTGACGGGGACACTCGGCAGGAGTGTGGAGGAGCAGAATTCAGGCACCGCAGAGCAGGGCGAGGTGCGTGTCATCCTGCCCACAGAGGCCAGGAGAGCGGGTGACTCCAGGAGTCGCACAGAGGAGGGTGTGAGCCGAAGCGTCTCTGGGGAAGCTGGTGTCAGGGAGTGGAGCGGGGGCTCCGGGCGGGAGGAAGCACCTGTGGGCTGCTGAGCGGCCATGAGGACCTGGGGCACAGTGCAGGGTCCCTGGGCCGGGGAGTTAGCTCAGTGGTTCCGGCGCCTGTCTTGCAAGCGCAAGGGCCCGGGTTCGATTCCCCGGTAACCACATAACAATACTGGGTGTGGAGACCTCACGCCCAGCAGCAACCAGTACCACATACCACAGTGCCGGGCGTGGTGGCTCACGCCTGTAATCCCAGCACTCGGGAGGCAGAGGCAGGAGGATTGTGATGTGAGTTTGAGGCTGAGCTCAGGGCCAGCCTGAACCACAAAGTGAGACCCTGTCTCAAAAAACCTAAAAAAAAAAAAAAAAAAAAAAAACAGTGCAGGGTCCCTGCTCCGGCCAGCTCTCTGGGGTCCCTGCACCGGCCAGCTCCCCAACACTGGAGCAAGCTGCCTGACAGCTGCGACCTGAGGGGAAGGTTCATTGGGCTGCAGTTCCGGGGTGCCATCCATAGTGGTTTGCTATAGGACAGGAGATCATGGCAAAGGGCGTGAGGAGCAGAGCTGCTTCATTCATGGGCGGGACACAGAGTGGGGGTGGGGCTCCCCGACAGACCCCCAAGTCACACCTCCACACCACACCCATAGGGGCTCCACCCCCACTAGAAGGCTCCCGGCCAGCAGGATGGCACACTAAACCACACAGCCTTCGTCCTGCCCTTCATCAGGTCCCGCCTGGGCAGCCCATGCCCCGGGCACCGCTATCCCTGCCTGGGCAGCGGCCTGGGGACACAGGCACTGGCTGCTGGAGTGACAGTAGCCAGGTGCCAGTGTGCAACAAAACAGCCCAGGGATGTGTGGGCAGGTGGGGCTGTGGAGGAGGAGCTGGGAGGGTCACCTGTGGGGAGAGGTTAGGAGCAGGACTGGGCTGCATTCCCCACCCCATCGAGGCCCAGGCCCAGCCCCCGCCAGAAAGAGCCGTGAGTCCCTGTGTACACAGTCACTTCCTGTTATGACCCAGCCCTGGGGCCCCCGCCTGACACGTTTTACTCCACGGTGCTCGCAGTGCATGACCAATGTCACAGGGTCGTCACAGCAGGGTCCCGGCCACCCCACCCACCCCTCTGGGCCTTGTGCTATGTGGCCTGGGAGCTGCCTACAGGCCAGGGGGAAAGTTCCAGGCACAGGTACTGGGCACAGCTCTGGCCAAAGTGGGTCATTTGGCCTTTGTCGCTTCAGGAAAAGTCAGAAAATGGATTTCTTTTTTCCAGGACTCAGGATTGAGCTTAGGCCTCCATGTGGAGCTGTGTCCCCAGCCATTTTTAATTTCTATTTTTACAGAGTCTCACTAAGTGGCTAAGTTGCCCAGGCTAGGTTGGAACTTCCAATCCTCCTGCCTCGGCCTCCCGGAGTGCTGGGATGACAGGCGAGCCCCAGCAGGCCCGGCTGAGAATGGCTCTGACCCCATTAGAGGGGTGCCTTCTGGGAAGGAGGCAAGGAAGGGTGGCGACCCACAGCCACACGGAGCACCAGGACTCTGCCATAGCCCGTCTCTGAGGGGCAGTCTGAGGCCCAGGCGGGCTGCATCCTGTTCCTACACATGGAGTAGGGAGCTCTGAGCTCACAGCCCAGATCCCTGCGCTGATCCTGCCCTCTCTCCCCTGCCCTCCAGTGCTGCCCATTGCCCCATACCAGCCATGTCTCATGGTCAAGCATGAGGTGCTTAACACCCAGAGAACGCACATGATGACGGTAAAAGGTCACATGTTCCAGAGAACGGAAGACGGATGGCCGGTTCATTAAAGGCCTCAGCCAGCTGCGGGACACACGCCTGTGATCCCAGCATCTGGGAGGCTGAGGAAGGAGCAACACGGGTTCTAGCCCAGCCTGGGCAATTTGGCAAATTGCTGAGATAAGCCATCTCAAAGGATAAAAAGGATCTGGGGTATAACTGAGTGCAGAGGCCTACGGTTTAGTCTCAAGTGCTACAGAAAATAAAAAAAGAAAAAGGGAAAAAGGAGAAACCCAAACCCAGCCCACAGTGTGTCTGAACATTACAGTCTGGTGACCTGGACACATTTCCTTTCTCCCAGGAGGTGGCTGTGTCCTGCCTTCTCAGAAGAAAATACTCCCCTAGAGCTAATGGTAAGAGGCTCCTGGGGCCTGGAATATCACTCGGGGCGAAGGCAGTGGCCTTTCTACAGAGCTCTCTGTGCTATGTGGGACTCACCTTCTGCCCGGACTCTGAATAGCTCCTCAGAGCAGCACAGTGGCCCACACCTATAATCACAGCCCTTAGGAGGCTGAGGCAAGAGGATCACCATGAGTTCAAGGCCAGCCTGGGCTACATAGTGAATTCAAGGCCTGTCTCAACTCACTGTGCAACCCTATTTTGAGACTCTGTCTCAAAATCATAACACCCCAGGGCCACTCTGGCCCTCTCAAGGCTGCCACGTGGGGCTCTGCACGGCAAGAGCCTGTGGTCTGGGCCACCAAGGCTGTCTGAGCCCCTGAGATTCAAGCTGTGGGATATCTCTGTCCTGACCCTCCCTGCTCGTGTCCTCAGGCCCATACTGGATCCCTTAGTTCTTCATGAAGATCCAGTGGCAACAAGTACAGCAGTGTTGTCCCATAACTCTGACCCTGTGGCCACTGCCGACTTGGCTCCCTCTGTGTCCCCACTAGCTCTGCCCTGAGGCCTGGCAGGTGTCCAAAGCCTGTGACTCAGGGCCACAAACCAGGTGACAGGGACAGAGACAACGCCCCAGCCCCGGGCTCCTGGGGGCCATGGCTGGCCTGTGAGGGTGACACTCAGAGGGATGTGTATGTGGTACACAGAGTCCTCCCTGTTCTGTCCCCAAAGGCCAAGTCCAAGAATCCGAGCGGAAGTCACTGTACCGTGGGTCGCTGACCCAGAGGAGCCCCAGCGGCAGGAGGGGAATGGCCCGCCATGTCTTCGCGGTAACAATTTTGTTTGTTGTACTTTCAGTCTTTTTAAACAAAGTCTTTCCGTGTAGTTCATGCTGGGCTAGAACTATGTGGCCCGGGCTGGCCTCAAACTCAAGAAGATCCTCCTGCCCCGCACCCCGAGTGTTGGGACTACAGACTTGTGCCACTGTGCCCGGCCGTGGTACCCTCTTCATTACACTCAGAAATCTTTAGAGTTCCGTCCTCTGCTAGATTTACAATCGGTGTTAAGTTCTCAAAGTTTAAAAAAAAAAAAGCATAAACCGAACAGACAGAAAGCCAGAGGCCACAGAACTGAAGCAAAAAGCAAAGTCTGTAAAAGCAGAGTGGGAGACATTCCCTAGCCACAGCAGAGTGGACCGCAGAGGCAGAAACGCAGCAGCTGGCTCTGTCGCCCTCTCACTGGGACGGCTCCACTGATCTGTGGGGCAGTACAGCCAGATGGACGCATTGTGGGGTCAGAGCCTGCCCCGATGAAGCGGGAAGTCCTGTGCCCAGGCTCCTCCCCAGCACCAGACCTCCTGCAGGAAATGCACCTCCAGCGCAGCGACCCAGTGTCAGCTGCCCTCTCTCTGCAAGGGGTTTGGGCAACTCACAGCACAGCCCAAACAGCGCTGCGACCTCAGATCAGCAGGTCGTCGTGGAGGTGGCCAGGATGGCCCAGGCCAGCAACATCAGTGTGCAGCGCTCAGTGTACCAGCCACAACCTGGTACTGTAAGACATGCCCCACAGCTGTCTTAGTTACTCCTCTGGGACAAAGTCCCTGACACCCAAAGCTGAAGGAGGAGGTTTATTTCAGCTCACGGTCGGTAGAGGTTTCAGTCCATGGGCAGCTCTGGGCCGGAGCCGTCTCTCAGGACTGTTGCTGGGAGTGGGGAGACAGCGGCTACCCACAGGAATCGGACCATCCACACACTTGCAGCTTAGACTAGCACCCGCCATGCTGTGGGACATTATACGTCACCACTTCCCACCCAGGTACTGTGATGGGCCCGCATCAGGGACTCACGGTCACAGCTGCAGAAATAGACAGGAGTTATGTGAAAATCTCAGGAGCCAAGACACCTGCAGAAAGCAGAGGCATCTGGCCCTGGGTCACCTGCATGGGTATGTTGTGTGCAACGAGCACAATGCTGCACCCGAGCTCATCTCTCAGAGTGTACGGCCAAGTGAGTATGTACACCCGTGTCACTGCGGCTGTGTATGCAGCCTATGTGCACACCCGCACAGGTGTCCTCAACCACAGCCATGCCTGCACCCAGCACACACCCTTGTATCCAAGCCATCTCCACACATTTGCAGCTGTGTTCTCCCATGAGCAACTATGAGTATCCGTGTGCGTGCTGCCGCAAGGGGAGTTGTGCACACTCACACATGCACGTGTCTGTGCTCCGCAGAAACCTGTGATGGCCCAGCAGCCCTAGAGAGGAGGCTCAGGACCTGGACACAGACACTGGGAGCCTCATATTGCATCCACCACGTGGCCTCGTTGGTCTCCTAGGTGCCGTACTTCCTGCCACACTCTTGCCTCTGCACAGAGGAGCGAGAGGACCAGCCTGTCGCTATGGACTCCGGCTGCAGGCACCAGCAGCCTCAGAGCCCGGCTGTTCACCAGGTGCCAGCTGCCCATGTAGGCAGTAAGTGGGCACTGAGCTGAGCTGACCCTCCTAGGCAAGGTGCCGACTCGGGCTGTGGAGGGACAGCGCAAGCTGGTCACTGATCTTCCAGCCAGCCTCTGCCTTTGCCACGCTGTGCGGAGTAGACGGAGCTCCTGCCCACGTCAGGTGAGAGTGATGTGGGCCGGGTCTGCACCTGTGTGGTGGGATACCAGGCATGAAGCAGGCGATGGCACACAGGACCCACTGGGCACGGAGGGGCAGAAGTCTGCCTGCCCCACCTGCCCGCACACCACCGATACCCCATGCCCTTCCTGCCACCCTGGGAGTGCCACCCTGGTCCAAGCCTCGGGGACACAGCTGAATGAAGCCTGGCCTGTGGCCTGCACTTTCTAGACACCTCACACTTCAAAATAAACTTGGCCAGTTCACAGAGAGAGTGCATTTGAATTTTCACAAGCATTAGAGCTCACACACCATCTCTATCAGAAAGGGCTTTGCTGTCACTGACACTTTGTCCCCACAGGCGGGCAAGGCCGAGCTCAGAGGCCGCTCCTGGGGCTCCCTCCTTCCCAGCAGGCTGTGCCGCCTCTCTCTAGGTGCCCCCAGATGCCCAGACGAGAGGGACACGCGGGCCACAGCCAGACGCTCTCAGTTCCCCCAGAACGAGGACAAGAAGGGGAACTGCGTCGGTCCACTCCGGCCCATTGTGGGGCACTGTGCAAGTGTCCTGTGGCCATGAGGACAGGGTCCCCACCCAGGGAACCCAACCACGGAACACATGCCTGCCGCTTCCAAGGGCCGGAAGTCAGAATCCACGTGTGGGACAGTTGGTCCCATCTGGAGTTTCTGACGCCACAGTCTCCACTCTTCCGCCTCTTCGGGTCCTGGCACAGCCCGCTCTCCCCAGTCCCCCGTCTCTGCCTCCTCCATCTCCACCTATCCCAAAATCATGACCCAGCGAAGCCAGACCAATAGCAGGCAGCACCCCGTCCTGAGATCTGTGACCCGACAAGGATAGGGGTGGGAAAGACCTCCTGGCTCCTGGCTGCAGCACAGCCCCACAGGGTCTCCTGCTCTGAAACACCAATGTCACTACAGCGCAGGTGCCCAGGCCGGGCCCACAGCCCCAGCCCTGTGGGTGACGGCCTGTGGCCTCTGCCACCTGTAGCCATCCAGGGCAGCTCAGTAACTCTGAGCACTCCAGGGACGAGGGGATGGGACCGACACTAAGACCCTGTGCCACTTCCCTCTGGTGGGCTCCAAGGTGGCAAGGTGCCCAGGCCACACTGATGAAGCTGCCTCTCCTCACACCCACTCACGCTCGTGCACACACCTGCTCTCACACGGTGGTGTCCAGGTCCACAGACTCCCACACCAGGTCTAAGCTCCTGCTGCCCTAGAGGCCCTGGGGCCAGGCGTGCTCCAGTGACACTGCCCAGAAGACCCCTCCTCTGGCCCACGCTGCCCAGGATTCCAAGGGAATTCGTGTGAGTGCAGCCCGGACCTTGAAAGCCCCCCTGCAGCTCTAAACTCCCCATTTCCTAGCTTGGGCCCCACATACCCTGGTTCCCACCAGCCACAGCCATCCTCTCCCCAGACATCTGGCTGGGCCTGCTGGGCTCCTCTCGGGCTGCGTTCCCAGGAGGAGACAGTATTGGATGGCACTGAGGTGCCTTTGTCTTCAGAGGGGAGCGATTTGGGTCCTTAGGACTAGTTAAAGGTAAAACACTGTGCAGTCATTTAACAGCACAAGGGTGCAGATATTTCCAAGCCTGGGGCTGTGGGAGGAGAAAGAATGTGAGACCTGCGTAAGCAGCGAGGATCTACCGGGATGTATGGACACTCATGACACTGTCCACACTGCTTCTTCGCTGTTTTCACAAGAGCTAAAATTTTCCCCAATGTACATTAATTGCTTTTATGGTGAAAACAATCTTATTTGCTTAAAATGAGGCTAAGCTGCATGGTCATGAGGACTGGAGCAGCCAAGCGAGGCAGAACTGTGCAGGGTGACAGCCTGGGCGCGGTGGCCATGGCCGTGCTGGCCCTGGGTGTGCCCCACCCTGCACCGAGATGGAGGAGCGGGCTGCGGCTCCGTGCCAGTGGCTGCCGAGTTTGCAGCCACGACTCCCGGAGTGGAAGGCGCTGGGCCCAAGTCTGCCCAACGGCGAACTGAGGGAGGGTTAATGTGCTTTGAAGTACTTGGCACAAATGAAATTATATAATCCAGGAAGGGCTCGATCACACTGCTCTTGAGAGTTTAAAAAGATAAATGGTGGGGGGAACAGCGGCTGTCGCCGTCTCCTTAGGGACAGCAGAGGAGGGCGGCGGGGCAGCAGCCACGTCCCCAGAGAGGTATAAAGGGAACCGGCTCCTCTGGGTCTCACCGCGCCTAGACAGCACCATCGCCTCCCAGACCCAGGTGAGTTTGCACAGGTGAGGGTTGCGGGGCAGCTGCTGCCTTCCTGGCCGGGAGTCTCCTTGGTCTCATCGGGTTTCCTGTGACGCTGCCTGCCCTCCAGACAGCTCAGGCTGGCAGTGAGCAAGAGGACCCATGGCAGCATCTGCTGAGTGAGGTCCAGGCACCAGGGCCCCTGCCCTCCCGGCATGCAGCCCACACACTGCCCATGAAGAGAGGCAGACTGGGCGCCCTGTGGAGCGCCGCCAGAGCAGGGCCAGAGGGCCGGGGTGGACAGCCAGGCTCCAGCTTCAGGGAGCAGGACCAGGGTCAGTGCTGACATCCTGGGTGCCCTTGCCTGCCTGGACAGTCTGCGTGGGACAAGGAAAGGGCTGCCATTTGCACACCTGTCTGCATCCCTCTCAAAGTAGGAACCCCATTTGTTGTAGGATGGAGATCTCTCCCTAAGAGGGACCCACAGCAGGGTTCCAAGAAAGGGGAGCTTGTTCAGTATCTCAGGGGACAGTACTTCCTCTCGGAGAAGTCGGGGTCAGACAAGGTCAGTGAAGGGCCGGGAAAGAGGGTCCCTGTGATGGTGGTGTCACCTCAGGCTGATGGGCAGGTCAGGGTCAGCTCCTCACCTTCCCTGGAGTGGAGGCTCCTGGCAATCAGTTCCCACAGTGGCAGCCCCGCCCCTTCACTGGTGGGGTGTCTGCCCGAGGAGGAGGGTCCCGAGGTTTGTGGGGTGCTCCCCGAGAGGCCACGCGAGGAAAGCGCTGTGCACAGAGCACATGCTATGCACTCAAAGCCCCCACGTCTGAGGCTGGGTGGGTCCTGGACCTCTGTGGCCCCAGTCCTCAGCCCAAGGCACCCAAGCCTGCCAGTCCTGGTTCCCTGAGCCTGCTGGCCCCTGGTCACCCCCCAGGCCAAGCCCGAGCCTCCCAGGTCCTGCCCAGGGCAGACAGACCTGCTGTTTACCAGCCTCGGGTCCTGTGGGGCCACAGCCAGGTTGAGGCTTTGCAGGAAGAGGACACCATAGGGCAGGGAAGCTCCAGATCCCGGGTCGGGACAGACCAGAGGGCACACAGGGCCAGGTGCCAGGTGCCCAGGAACCTGTGCACAGGCACGCACGTGCACACACACACACACACACACACACACACACACAGAGGTCCAGAGAAATAGCACTCAAACCCCCAAAATACATTATAATAAAAGACATCTTGGGGCTAATCCCCTCCAAATAGTTGGAACACATTTATCCCATTATCCTCATCACTGTCTCATGAGGCCCTGGAGCCTGGAGTCTGCTTTCCTGAGGGTCTTTAGGAGATGTGATCAGAAACTTGGGGACCGAAGCTGCCGAGCACCATCCTGCGGAGAGGCAGCTCATAACACATGCCACTGTGTCCTTGTCCACCTCACTCCACTGGGGACCTCTGGCCCCTTCCATGTCAAAGCGACCATGGAAGGAGACGTTGGTGTGAATCCATTCAGGGCAGCAAAGCAGTCAGGACAGAGCAGCTCGAGACTCGGGAAAGAGGAACCCAGAGCCTCTGTGCAGTGTCAAGGCTGTACGATGAGCGTGCTGGAATCGGGGAGCATTGTGAGGGGGCCCGTGGCAGTGTGACTTTAATGTGTTGTTTTATTTGAACACCTTGCATGCACATATCACTGGTCACAGGTGTACACATGTACACACACACACACATACACACACACGACCTCAGACCCTGGGTTGCACACATGATCCTTGTGTGTTACCCACTCCCTGCCCCCAAGTCCAGGCTGCAACTTCTGCTGGGATTCTCCAGAGGAAGCCGGCATGATGGTGGCCCGCACCTGGCTCGTCTTCCTGCTGCTTCTGGGCCTGGAACTGCGGACAGCCGCCAGCCGCATCCCGAAGCACTCCATGGAGGTCCGCAGTGAGTGCCTCCCCACCCACCCAGCTGCCCCCAAACCCAGCACTGCTACTGCTCACCTGCCGACGTCCCCTGCTGGACAAGCCTCTCCCCAGTGGCCCTGTCCACACACCCAGCCCTGCTCAGCACTGGGCAGAGGAGGGAGGAGATGCTGCTCCTGTAACATTGGGATCCGGTTTCCCAAGGCCACTGTGCTGCCCTACAGCCCCCTGAGCACACAGCACAGCAGGGACAGGCTCCCCACCTGCTCCTGCTCTCCTCTCCCAGCCCCGGACATCAACCTCGCCTGGTACATAGCCCGTGGCATCCGGCCTGTGGGCCGCTATGGTCGGAGCAGCGTGGTGCCCCGTGAGGTCTCCAGGCCTGGTCCACCATGCCAGCTGAACTGCCACCCAGTTCCAAGAGGCCCCAAGTCCCCCCAGGACAGACGCTGGTCACGGTCATGAAGACAGGAGCCTCTGCCCACCCTCCCACCCGCAGCCTGCCTCCCCACTGTCCTAATAAAAGCCTGGCCTTGTCTACACCACATCCAGGACGTGTGTTTTCAGACCGGAAAGTGTCTCCCCTCCTGGGAGGTCAGCCTGGAAGGAAAGTGGGTTCCCAGCAGCCTCCCCTGGAAGAAGGGATCCAGAACACCCCTGGGTCAATGCTCCCACGGAGCGGGCACACCCAGGCTGTCCTGTGGGGCTCCCCGGGCTGAGCACTGCACAAAGCTAGGGGCTGCCGTGCACTACACCACAGGCCACTGTCCCCAGAGGACAGCTTCATGCACAGCCCAGTCCGGCCCTCCCCAGGCTCCTCGCGGGACCGACTCTGCCCAGAAGGACGCAGGGCTCTTTAGTCACTGGCCCTTCTCTCCTGCCCCGGAGAGCACAGCTGCTTCTGCTCCGCGGTGGGAAGACTTGAGTCCACAGCACTCCAGCCACACTTTGCGTCCCTCTCAAGCCTACTGTCCATTATGGGGGAGCAGATGAGCCCCCATACGTGTCCCGCGGCTCCCTGAGCCTCATGGTCTGGGTCTTTTCCCAGCCGTGCAGTTCGGAGTTCGGAGGGCATGGCAGGGGTGTCACTGGTTCCTCGAGACCCCAGACTCATCTGGGCAAAATGATACACGGCAGGCTTGGCCCCTGCAGGAATGCAGCTCTGGCTCCTCAGGAGTCAGCCACGGGTGACCACAGAGCCACTCACAGGACCGAAGCCGGTGTCCAGCGCCCACAGAGGCACAACGCTGTCACTCCTAGGACCCTGGAAGGCTGAGGCAGGAGGGTCACAGGGTTGAGCCCAGCCTAGACAACTCTCCAGCCTTAATGAGAACCTGTCTCCATTTTCTATGTATGTGGCTGAATGTGGAGCTCAGCATGAAGACCTTGGACTCGGTCCCTAGCATTCCCCACACAGACAGCTTCTACACAACCAGAAAGTCAGAACTGAATTTTTATTCATTTTACATTCTCTAGCGCTTATTCCATAACCAGAAATCCCCAACCACAGCAAGGGATTCTCCAGAACTTTGGTCAGCCAAGATCCATTATGTTTATCCTACTCTGCGCTGTGCGTGTTTTCATGACAACGCTGGTGTCCACATGGGTGTGGAGAGGTGGTACTCCGATGTCCTTCCTGCTGAGGGGACCGGCCCTGTCCTAGCCTTCCTGCATCCTTCCTGAGCTGCCCCAGCCCCACCGCAGGGCACTGCTCTGCTCCTTCTCACTTTGCCTGCAGGATTCTCCTTGGGGACAGATTTCCCTCTGTTGCTCTTGGTATTGAGAATCTTACAAACTCTTCCTGATGCTCACATCAATCTACATTTGGCTACTGGGAATTCTAAGAAGGGAATATATTTTCTGAAAAGAGTCATTGAGCTGGGCTTGGTAGTAAATGCCCATAATCCCAGCACCTGGGAAGCCAAGGCAGGAGGATCGCACCAAGTTTGAACCCAGCACATATCATGCCCCTGTACTCCCCCCTAAAAAAAACCAGAAGCCCTATAGACTGATATCCTATAAATGTCCCACACATTCTCTGCTCCTCCAAAGAACTCTATGCAGAGGAAGATGATCCAGGACCCGGGACCCAGATCTGCTGTGGTGGTGCTTGGACGCCCTCTTGTGGCAGTGGCTGGCCCCAGTGTCCCAGGTGGGCCTGCCTCCTCTGCAAAGCCTTGGTCAGCCTCCGGATGCCAAGTGCACGTGTCTGGGAAAGCCCGCCACACACGACACTACTTCACCTGCCCGGGAACCACTGCATGAACACTGTGGCTGAGTGGCTGTGAGGTACTGCACTTAAGTCGTATGTGGTGGTGCACACATGTAATCCCGGGGCTCAGAAAGCTGAGGCAGGAGGATCCCCTAAATTTAGTGCCAGCCTAGACAAAAATAGCAAGATCTGTCTCAAAAAACAAAGTCAAAAGAAGCAAAGACCTCCAAGAAGATGGCTCACCCAGTCTCCCCGCTCAATCTTGCACAGTGACCAAAGCCAAATTGCCAAAAGCAGTTTAATTTTTAGAGTAAATGATGCTCAGAATCAGTATGTGTCTCAGGGTAAAAGCCTCAGGGCCCTTGAACTTCCTGGTCAAACTGGGCTCCCTGAACCCATGCCCTGGAGGGGGAGTCAAGCAATGGCCCCCAAGGGCCACCTCCCTCGGGCCTGCGCCCCTCAGCTGCGCCTTTGGGAGTCAGCTGTTACAAGGACGCCACGTCTCAGGAAGTTCCAGGCTCAGGCACAACCCAGCGGAGGGGAGTGAGAGCAGGCAGGGCCGCCAGGGCCGCCCCAGACAGCCGGGCCAGCCCCGGGAGGCTGCCCCATTGGCTGCAGCGGTGCACCTGCCCGGTGGGTGCCTGGTTCACACGCCTGATTCCTGCGCCACCCCTGGGGCTGCTGGGCCCCCGGCTCCTGGGCTGGGCATATGGAAGATGGTGGAGCAGGCGTTCCCCAGCCCACCCCACCCTGAGCCTCTCTCACCACTGCCTCCACATGCACCTCTAAGTGCCACCCGAGCCGTCACTCACCAACCACCCTGAAGACCTCTGACACACGGTGGCCCAGTTTGGTGGAGGTTTCCAAGAACAGCAGCCTTTTTCTCTCAGCAAACTCCTTCCCTTCCTGGAGAAACCCAGTGTTTTGTGAGTGTCCCGAGAGGACTTCTCATGGAAGGACCAAGGCACAGCCCAGCTGGTGCACTGCGTCTCTCTCGCCCTCTGCGCTGGAATTCGGCCCGCGGATGGAGCAGCCTCTGTCAGAAAGCACAGCAGGGGGGGACGGCAGGCTCTCAGGGAGAGGTCCAGACTGCAAACGCGGCTTCCTCCTGTCAGGCCACCAGGGATGGGCTGACACAGGGACACAGGAAAGGGAGGACCCCATGCTGAGCCGCAGCACCGGGAGAAATGGGGGCTGCCCAGCAGAAGCAGCGCATGGCCAGCAAGAAGGGGACAGTCCACTGAGGTCTATAGGTGGGGTCTGCAGCCACCTCACCCCTGCCGCAGTGAGCAGCCCAGCTAATGCAGATCAATTCTCCAGCCACAGGGTCTGTGACTGCTCCTGGAGCCGGAGGACAGCACAAGCTGGACTCCAGAGAAGCGACTGAGGGGCAGAGCTGGCGGGAAGACACGACCCAGGCCACTGGGCTTTCGGGGCCCAAGCGAGGAGGTGACCGTCCTGCCTGACGGCCAGCTCTGGGGAGCCCAGCTCAGTCTCCGTCCTGTGTGGCCTGGGGGAGCGCATGGAGCTCCGGTGCTCTCTGGACAGTCTCACCGAGGTGAGATTATTGAAAGTGCAAATCCAAAGCCTTCGCTCTCGCAATGCCCCATAGCCCCATCTGCTCCCCGAGCCCACAGGCTCAAATAGGACAAGTGGGTGGTGGCCTCAGGGCACACGTGGCTCAGGCGAGCACTCACTGGGCACTGCCCGGCTGCACCAGCTGTCTGAGGGCTTTGGCTGGATGAGTGACTGTTTGTTCCAGTTTCCGTCCCACTCCGGGGGCTCCCTGAGCACAGAGGCCACCTCACCCCAAAGCTCACACAGGGAGGATGGCATCCCTCAGCCCTGGTGACAGGTGACCAGGCTAGTCTCAGGAGACTGGAGGCTGTCCCTTGCATGTGTGTACACACCTACATGTGTGTGTCAGTATCAGCGTGGGCAGGTGCAAGCATGTCTGCAGGTGTGCACACCTATACAAGGTGTGTGTGGAGGTGTGTGTGCGTGTGTGCGTGTGTGCAGTGTGGGTGTGCCTTCCAAGGCTTCCACACTCCTCCCTGCCGAGGGTCTTCCCTCTTGGCCCGAGGCACCTGGACGATCGCCTCCCGCTGCCCCTCCAGGTCCATCTTGTTGCCCACCAGCACCACCACCACCTCTCCCAGCTATGATCCTGCTCCAGGTCCTCAAGCCACTGCTGAGCCTTGAGGAAGGGGTCCTGAGGGGACAAGGCTCCACTGGACCCTGCGGTGGAGAGGAGAACCCAGCAGGGGTGGGAAAGCCCGGGGAGAGCTGAGGAGGGGCTTCCGCTAGGCCACTAAGTCTGCACACAGAAATATGGGACCCTGCTGTCCTGGGGGCTGTTGCTGTCCCCAGCCTTGTGAGGCTCCACGGGAACTCATCTTCCCTGTCATCCCCGGCCCATACATGACATCTATGCAGGGGTGTCCAGGGGAGGCTTCATCAGGGTTCCACTGGGTCGGGTGCAGGTGGCAGTGCCCATGTAGGACATTGTTTTGGGGGGACCTTGGAGGACCCTGCAGACAGAGGAGCTGTTGCGAGTGCTCAGTGTCCCCACTGTCGTCATGACCATACCAGGAGGCAGAGTAGCCGCTTGGCCGTGAGCCCTCCAGTGAAGGCTCCTGCACCCAACCCAGCAGAGGGCACGCGTCAGGCACTACCCCGACCTTCCTGGTCATGTCCTACACCAGCGGCGCAGCGCAGGTGCCCCGGAAGTAGAGGTGGCACACGCTGTGGCAATTCTGCCCGGCGTGTCCCACGTCTCCAGCTTCACAGCCACATCCCCCACGACCACAACCTTTGTGAAGAATGCACCTGCGAGGTGGAGGCAGGTGGGTGACTGAGAGACTGGTGACCGCCAGCACACAGGTCACACAGATGGCCATGGCCGTCGGGAGCTGAGGGAGCCGCTGTCCCAGGACAGCTTCCTGCTGTGCAGCGCTGGCAGCTGGCCCTTCGTACTGTCCCAGAGGGCACTGGACCAGCCCCAGAGTTAGACAAGCTCAGAAACCTGAGGCTGCTCAGGTGTCAAATGACAGGGTCTTGGGCCCCAGATCACGAGGGGACTGTGGCCTCCCCAGCTCCTCAGCCCTCTGACCCCCAGGCACCAGCCACCGACCCTGTCTGAAAATTCATGGCCCCCACACCATGATGGCCGGAGTTCAGATCAGATTAAAATCCCACACGTTGCAGAGCCGAGCTGGGCTTTACCTGAGCAGCGCCAACATGAGGGTCCACAGAGCCTCATCCTCTCTGACAGATGTCAGGACAGCCACCCTGCCACATGCTGCACCAATGGCTGAGACCAGGGCTTTTGGGAAAGAGTTTTCTCACAAGCAGCACTGGAGATGGCACTGAGGCGCAAAGCTGCCTCCCTGAAGACAAGGACAGGGAGACGTATGGGACAAGGGGGCGGCGTGGTCTGAGTGGTGGGGACAAGCGCAGCAGGCAGAGTCACAGAGAGTCTGCACACGTGTGACCAGACCTCATGGCCACGTGAGACATGTGAACAGAACAGCGGTGACACGGTCTAAGGGTACAGGTGGAGCTTTCTGAGGCCGGAGGCACACGTGTGCCCAAGCAGAGTGCTTTTGACGCAAGCGGCCTTTGGGTCCTAAAAACTAGCTCAAGTGACCCCTGTCCCATCAGAGGGGCGCTGGAAGCAAGGCCAGGAGAGGGGATAGCTCAGAGCTAGGTACACTGAGGATGCCTGGCTGTGAGGTTTTATATGGTGATTGGGCCGCAGCATTGTAGCTGCCTTGCTCTTAGGGGGAGGAGCCTTGGAAGGGGCGTCCCTGGGCGTGGCCTGGAAGGCCCCTCCCTCCCCTTGCTGCTTCCCGTTCTCCGTGTTTCGAGCAGCTCTCCGCTGGACCCTTCCCACTGCGCCTTCCTGCCTCGGGGGCAGACATTGGACTAAAGACCTGAACCAAAATGAATCTCTCCTCCCCTAAGTGGTGGGTGTCTTATCACAGTAAAGAGGAAAGTGACTCAGCAGACGCATAGGAGGTAGTCTCAGCTCGTCTCCACAGAGTACATCAACGCCAGCCAGGGCACAGGTTTTAGGGCCCTCAGTTCCAGGTCCTTCCGTGGCCCCTGGGAAAAAACGTCAGCCACCTGGGCTGTGTCCCTGGCTATGACCCAGGACCTTCCATTTCAAAGACCCACTTTCTGGACATCTGCACAGACGAAGCCAAATGTGATTTAAAAGAATAAATTTCCAGGAAATCCAGGCAGATGGCAAATTTTACCTGAAATGACACACAGGGGATGGCCCAACAGGGCCAAGAAACTAAGGTGCTTCTGCGTTTGTAGAACACACGGATGCAGGTAACACCAAACACCTCGAATGCCCTCGACCCAGAACTGGGGGCACGGGGCACTGTTTCCGACGCTGCCCAGGAGGCAAGGGCAGCTCCCCGCTGCGATGTCCCCAGCGACCACACCGCGGGCCACACCGTCTCGGTCCCGGAAGCCTCCTGCTGAAAGGCACGTTCTCTACTTTGTATTCACTCCCCAAAGTCAAAGATGCCCCTACCGAATGTTAACATAGGAAACTATTTTTACTTTGATAGCTTTTCATTAAAATGCACACATTATCCATTCACTTAAACTCTCTCTGTGGCACTCATCTTTTTAAAAATATTCCACCCTGCTCATGAGTTGAGAGGAACAGGGATGAACAAGGGCCGCGGTGAAACTGTTGGTCTGGAAGGACAGGGAGTGTGGCAAGGCGGAGTGAACCACTGTCTCGGCGTTCGCAGCCCAGCGCTGGGGTGAATGTGGTTCCCACATGTGACCACTAGGTGTCGCTGTCTTCCCATGAGATGTCACTGAGCAGGCGCAGGGAGGGGCCAGGGCTTCCCACTGGGACAGCAGGGTGGGGGGCGTCTGGCTCCCAGCCATCCCGGAGGAAGAAGCCACCACTTGGCCAAGACCACCCTGGGGATGGAGGACAGGCATACTCCGGGCTCTTAGCCTGCCACTTCTTAAAACACCATTTGTGTATTCTGGTACAGTCGAGGACTCTAAAAAACATTTTGCTTAGAAGACATGACTCTTCACTTGGGCCTACAGGTATCCATAGGTAACTAAATGCAGAGCAAAGCTTGTCTTTTTTACAATTTTATTTATTTTTATTTACTTTGAGACAAGGTCTCACTACATAGTTCAAACTGGCTTTAAACTCACTATGTAGCCCAGGATGACCTCAAACATGTGGCAATCCTCCTGCCTCAGCCTCCCGAAGGCTGAGATCAGTTGTGCACCGCCATGCCCAGCTTGATCCTCATTTTGTGAAACTCTTGGTCAAAGTCTTCTCAGCTTTGCACTGTTAATCAGTGAGGGGGGATCTGTCCATTAGCTCTAAGCCCACAGATTGTAATACAGTTGACTGAGTGACTGAGGGTCTGTCTGCTGTGTCACTGGTCCTCCGTCCTGTTCACTTTACGACTGGCTAACCTGCCACGCTGCCCAGGTTGAGCCTGACCTTGAGTGCGGCTGTCCTGCCTCAGCCATCCAGCATGCTGTGAGTACAGGGATAAACCTCCATACTCGGCTATGAATGTGGTGCTTGGGATCAAAGCCTAGAACTTGCCAAGTACCCGGCGCAGAGGTACACCCAGCAGCAGCCCTCTGCTTACGTAGCTTGTGGGATTTCACATTATTTTCAGGTTCAGTGTCTTCAATTAGAACTTAACATTCCCACCACACACAAATTTGAGGAGACCACAGCCACATAGCAAAGGCCGTATGCCCACGGGGCTCCAAGCCAAAATGAGCTCTCTCTCTAAGGAGCACAAGGCCGAGCCTAGTGGTGCACACCTTATAAACCCAGTGCTCAGGAGGCTGAGGCAGGAGAATCACCATGAGTCTGAAGTCAGCTGGGCTAGAGTGAGTTCAGGGCCAGCAGAACTATGTATCAAGACTGTCTCAAAAAAGGGCAGGCGAGCGAGTGCAGAGAAAGGGTCTCCCCTCCCCGCCCTGTCTCCCAACCTGGCCCAGGCAGAAAGGGACCTGCATCAGGGGGCGGAAGGGGTGAGTGAGGTGACCGGGGTGAGTGGGGCAGCCTCTCCATGTTCCTCCCACTGCCCTTCTGGACCTGAGGCCCAGCCCAACCCCAGCTGGTCTAAAGCTGACCCAGTGCCCAGGCACCTGGGCACCCAGTGCTCGGCACAGTGAGCATCAAGGGAGACTCCAAGGTGGCCTTGTCCTCCTCTGCCCCACACAGGCTCCCATGCCACCTGTCACTTACACCCCGCAGTCGGCTGCATGCTCCTGAAGTCACCCTTCACGAACCGAGCGCCAGGCCAGACTTGCCCACAGAGCCGCTTCCCAGGAGGACCAGCCGGAGGCAGCACCAGGCTGGGGAAGCTGGTCCACCTGCGCCATCCCTGCAAAGGCGCAGTGCAGGAGGATGACTGTCCCAGTGCACGGCACAGGCCCAGCCACCCCGCCCCATACCCGGAGCCCAGGCCCAGCCACCCCGCCCCGTGCCCGGAGCCCTCTGTGAAGAGGTGAGGAATGATGGACCATATGTGAAAGTGCTCACCGCAGAGACAAGGGAGCCTGGCCTCACAGCCCGCCAGCAGGGTACCCTGCTCTTCACTGCTGATTTTCTTCTCCCAGAAAGTATCTGAGGCATCTGAGAGAGGCGAGCAGTACCTGGGCACCTCTTGGCTGTTCACAGATTTAAACCCTACCCAGCTGTGGCGGTGCACACCTGTAATCCCAGTGCTCAGGAGGCTGAGGCAGGAGGATCACGTGGAGTTAGTCTGGGCTACAGAGTGAGTTCAAGGCCAGCCTGAACTACATAGCAATGTCCTGTCTCCAAAATAAATGATAAATAAATGCAGCATATAAACCTAGGTTAAACTAAGTGTTTCCCAAAAACTCTCCCTAAAAACAGCTGGTGTTTCCAAGTCTTCTTTCATTTCCATCCTTCCCACTGAATTCAGAGCCAGATGTTCCTTGCCTCGGGTGCAACTGGAAAGCGCAAGCTCATGGCGGTTTTCTCTATAGCTGTGATTACGAAAGTGAAGGAAAAGCAATTTCAAGTAGCCCTAGTCAAGAGTCTCCAGCCTGCAGATGTCTGTCGACCTTTCTGCCTCACAGCAGGAAGCCAAGTGTGATGCTTCACACCGCAGGCTGGGGCAGGAAGATCACCAGTTCTAGTGTAAACCAGGAAACAGCCTCCTTCAAAATAGAAAATAAAAAATAAAAAGATCTAGGGATACAGCTCAGTGCAAAAGTCTTGGGTTCCATCTGCAGTGTCACAAAATAAAGAATCTCATCTGATTTCTTTTTTCTTTTTGGTGATTTGCAACAGTCTCATTATGTATCCCAGGCTCCCCTGTACTCTGGCGATCAGCACAGCTCAGAGGGTCAGGCAGAGGTATAAGCAGCGCAGCCACCTGAGGCCAGGACTCACCTGAGGCCAGGACTTGCCTGAGGCCAAGACTCTCCTGCACTTGGCAGCAAGTCCCTGTCTCAAACCAAAACTCAGTGTATCTGGCTCTCGGCAGCAGGGGCTTCAGCCCTCAGCTGGAGGCAGCAAGGTGGGACAGGTGGGGGCAAGTCTAAGGGGAGGAGGCCTGCCTAAGGCTGGGGGAGCAGGAAGCAGAGAGGGGGGAGGAGCTTCCTCCTCCACCAAGCCCAGCCCCAAGAGCCAGTCAGCTTTGAGCCAGAGAGCCATCCACTTTTGGAACTTCCTGCCTCCACAAGGAGGCTCTTGGGAGACATCCAGGGCTAAACCGTAACTGTGGATAAACCAAGTTGGCCATTTCTCCTGGATACGTCATCAAGGCTCTGTGTCGCTGCCTCTCGGGAGAATTCCCGCAGCACGTCATCCTTCCGGGACAAATGCAGAATTGTGCAACTGAGTGAACTTCAGAGTCTGCAGCGGCGTGGGGAGCACCCAGCCTGAGTGCAGGGTTTTCCACCCCCTGGCGGCCCTTCCCTCGGGCTCCTTCCACCTGGCTCCACCTCCAGGTCACAGCCCCCTCCCGGACACTCAGAGACCACATGGCCCCTGTGAAGAGACCCGGATTGAGTCAGATCATTAACGCGTCCCTGTCCCTTTCTGGCAGGAGCAGCTGGTGACGGGCTCTGGACGGCAAAGCAGGGACTGTGGGGCCAGCGCCTCCCCTGCTCCTCGGAGCCCCTTGCAGAGCTGTGGCCATGGCTACACGCCGAAGGCACAGTCAGGGGCCTTGCTCTCTGGAATGTCCTCGTCCTCAGGCCTCAAGAGAGCAGGGCCTTCACCCTTGCTTATCTCAGTGGAAAATTCTTCAGCTCCGTAATCAGCTTGGCATGTGGCTGCCTGCCAGGCAGGGCAGGGCATGGGGAGCAAGCCAGTCCTACCCAGGGCAGCCCAGAGACCGCAGGATAGGGCAGCAGCCCACAGAGGGAGCCCCCCACCCGGGTCCCCACACAGGCAGAGGACACATCCCTGAGAGAGGGACAGAGCGAAGGACACCCAGGCCAGAGGGGACAGGAAGGGCCCAGTGTCCACCCAGGAGGAACCCAGACACACGCCCAGAGGAGGGGCACTCCAGCCCACCACAGGGACACAGGGTGCGGCCATGTGCAGCAGGGGACACTGTCAGTGGCCAAGTCTGAGGGCGACAAGTAGGCAGAGCTGGGTTGTCAGAGGCCCTGTCCAGCTCCATAACCAATCAGTGCACACAAGACAAGAAAGTGGGGACCCTTTAGCACCTGCCGTGTGCCAGGCGCTGTGCTAAAGCCTGAGCTTGGTGTAAGAGATCCGCTCCTCCCGCCACTCTCAGGCCTCGGGCAGGGAGCCCTGTGGAAAGCTGGGATGGGGCGGAGTGACCAGCAGCTGGCAGGCAGGGTGGACAGGCAAGACAATGCTTGGGGGCCGCTCTGTGCTGACTTGTCCCAGGCCTGTCACCATGGCCACCCTTGGGGATATCTGAATTCCCCTGCACTCTAGTGAGCGTGGGTTGGGCATGGCAACCTGCACCCAAAGAGTGCTTTCAAAATCTGCTGTTGGGGTATGCTGTGGTCAGGCTCCAGCTGGAGCCAGCACCTGTCCAACCCCCTGAGGGTTAGCTCCAAGTTTATCTCTCCTACTGATGGAGAAACTAAGGCTCAGAGATGTTGAGTGGCCGGCCACAGGTCACACAGGAGCAAAACAGGCTCTCAACCCAGCACCAGGGCCTGGACCTAGCTTGAGGCTGCAAAGACGCCAAGTCCAACCAGGACACACTTGGGGTTCTGGGTGGATGTGACTGGGGGACACTCTTCGGCCCAGTACAAATTCTTAGGGTCAATAAACTTCTCCAATGGCTCAGGAGCCCCTGAGGGGCAGAGCCAGAGGAGCTGTAGCCCAAAGCAGCCATCTCACAAGGACTAACCCTGTCCAAGGAGCTGCAGCGGGGACTTGGCTCTCACAGTTCTCCGACAAGAGACCCCCAAAGTGACTGTGGAGACTTGGCTGCTGAGAGGCAACTGAGTTAGTAAGAGTTCAGGTGGCTTCGTGTGACGGGGCTGACGTTCTCTGAAAAGAGTGAAGATGCATGATGTCCAGGCCCCTGCAAGCAATGGGAGTGTTACATACTGCAGCCTGGGCTAAAAAGTACAAATTGGAAAATACATGTGCAGTATGTTTGAAGAGGTGGCTGTTCGGCCTCAGCTGTGGTCACGGAGAGGAGGAACACTGCAGGTTGAAGACCCGCAAAGATCTTGGGCTCTTCGGCCTTTAAGGAAACAGCCACATACTTCAGTTGCTGCCCTTGACCAAGCACCATTAGGCGGCTCACTCAGAGTGTGAAGGGTTCACAGTCCTCCGACCCCAGCCCTACAGCGGAGCAGCTGCGGCTTCTGCCCCGTGGGCTCCATTCCGTCCCACTTATGCCCGTGCAGTGCACTCGGTGTCTGCGTTGACTCATAGCTTGCTGTGTTCTTTGGCTCTGAAAGTCCCTGAGCCCCTTTTACAGGGAAACAGGTCCTTCCAGGAAACTCATGACCGGGCCTGTTCCCAGACCCATGGTCTCTTGTATTTGGCTGGGAAGAAACTACTTTCTCTTGTCCTTTAAAGCAAACATGTGCTCTTGAAATAGCTCCAGAGGGTGGCCGGGGACAGCCAGGGGCTGGACTTGTGCTGTAATGTGGAAGTGGGGGCTCCCCAGAGCCACCCTGGGCCACTGTTTGAGAAGTGATGGCAGCTGCTATGAAGCCTCCAGGCTGCCGTGGACTTGGGGGACACAGCATTTGCAGAAGTGCGTGCAGCTCCCTGCTGTGAGGTCCTTATGTACAAGTGCTGTCCAAGACCAGAACCCGGAAATGGCCATTCAACCTGGGACCGGGGAGCCCTTGCCCTGGAAACACACATAGCTCCAGAATCCCAGCACCCCCCTTGGAGCTAGGGAATAAGGGTCTGTCCAGTGAGATCCCAGCTCAGTCTACTCAGCTGGAAGATGGCACCACAGCGACCTGCCAGCCAGCTGATGCCTGTCGGCGCTCTGCCAGTGGCATCTTTCCTCCCAGGAGGTCCATTTTCCCTAAAGACTTGAAACAACAGGGCGACATCGCTTGCCAGGTTTCAGAGCTGATGGGCAGCACGTGGCAGTTTCATGATTAAGGCAGCAGCCGAGACTTTGTAAAGTCCTCTGCTCAGGTGGACCCTGGGAGGGGCCCCGCCAGGACCTGCAGCCAAAACCCAAAGCAAGGGACTCTTCATATCCAGACGGGTGACACAACACCATGACCATTTGAGAAATGCCACCACCGAGAAAGAAAGAGGGGCCTTCTGCCTCCCTGGAAGTCAACCGAAGGAGGCCCTGTCCTGCGCCCACTGGCGCTTGGCAGGACCATTGGATTCCAGAGTGAATGAGTGGACAGCTGAGGGTGTTAGGCAGCCTTCGCCCCGAGAGAAACAGCTGCAGAGGGAGGATGGCTGATTTTCCCTCACTGTTTTGGAGACTCCAGCCAAGGTCACCGGCTCTGTCTCTTCCATTCCGGTGAGGCTGCACGTGCCATGATGGCGGCTGTAGCCTGTAGCGGAGGAGGCCGCTCACCTCATGGTGACCAGGACGGGGGCAGAGATGAGGAGGAGACAGACACGGACAGACCGAGCTCTTATGTGCCGCCCTTGGCCGGACCCCATGAATCGGGCGTGGAGCCTCCCTGGGTGCACGAAGCCCGACCCAGCACCTCCACAGCCCTGTCCGTGCAGCGGCTTCCGGGGGCCAGGCCTCAGTCCATCAGCTCTGGGGCATTCAGATACCACCTGAGACTTTGGGAACTGAGCAACCAGAATAGAAGAGCACTTTCCCCGCATTGCCCAGCATGGAAATGCCCATCTTTGAGAGAGGATGAGTGAGCTCGATGGTCCTGCAGGGACAGTGGAGCTGAGGAAGTGACATTGTAGAAGCATGTCCCAGATCTCCTTGTCCGCCTCCAGAGAAGTCAAATGCAAGTTCTGTTTCAAAGTGCATTAGTGCCTGTTAATTTTACCTAGTACCAAGTTTCAGTGTGGTGTCCTCATCCACGAGTATTGCCACCCATGCCCTGGTTACCTTCCCTCAGCCTCCTTTCATTCCTTTTCCCTTACTGGTAGCGGTTTAAGACAAGGTCCTGCTATATAGCCCAGACTGGCGTTGAACTCAACACAGTCCTCATTCCTCTGCCTCCCAACTGCTAGGGTTATAAGCGCATATTACCACCTCTTATCTATGTCTGCTTTCCTATTTTCATACCTTTTTTTTAAAGGATTCCACATAGTTTAAGGATTATACATAATATTTGTATTTGTAAGTCAAGTTCATTTTGCTTAGCACAGTGATTTCCAGTTCAGTCCACTTTGTTCGTCCTGGCTGTATAGTGCTCTGTTTGTAGACACAGCACACTCTTCGCCAGCTGTCTGTTAAT
>PVIR01019239.1:0-32268 GCA_004026965.1 Petromus typicus
GGGTGTGGAGACTCAACCCAGCAGCAACCAGTACCACATACCACAGTGCAGGGCGTGGTGGCTCACGCCTGTAATCCCAGCACTCGGGAGGCAGAGGCAGGAGGATTGTGATGTGAGTTTGAGGCTGAGCTCGGGGCCAGCCTGAACCACAAAAGCGAGACCCTGTCTCAAAAAACCTAAAAAAAAAAAAAAAAAAAAATTTGAAATCTAGCGCAGCAGCATTGGAAACAAATATAAATGGGAGCCAGATTCCTTGCTTAAAAGTTCCTAGTACCCAAATTAAGAAAGGTAAAATGAGCCAAAGAAATTAATTTCAATAGTATGCTTCATTCTACCCAGTATATCCAAAATATTACCGTTCTAGCATGTTTCGGTGTGTTCCCAATGGGCTATTTCACTTTTCTCTTTCATAATTGTTTGAAATGCAGCATCTATTTGGTATTTGCAGCACATCTCACTGCAGTCTTAGCCACAGTTTGAAGAGCTCAGAGATCCCATGTGGCTGTGGTGACACTGGGGGAGCCTGGGGAGGCCCTGGGTCCTCCAGAATCCTCCACGGCTCCTGTAGTATGCAGCCGGCTGCACTGGATCAGGGTACTGGTCACAGCCGATTCCTTGCTTCAGTCTTTCCGCTTCTCTCTTTGACTCTGCTGTTTCCTACCATGAGAGATTCCTGAGCAGTTAGAGTTGCTTTAGCTTTTGCCTAGAGAGGAGAAATGGTGTGGATGGACTCGTGATGCCTTGTCATCTCTGGGGACAAAAGGCCCAGAGAAAAAGTCAGGGCAAATGCTAGCAGAATAGGTACTTCCTTGGCTAGACGAGATTAATACCCTCAGTTCGTGTCTTCGGTCCTTAAGGTTTTCAAAGAAGTTTCAGTCACAAAGCGCCTCCTCAGCTTGGCTTGCTCTGCAGTCAGGCTTGTGGGCGTGACACCACTCTCTCTAACCCAGTGATACTTTCTGTTGCCATTATTAGAAATGCACTTTTGATGAATTTGGGTGTTACGTAGCTGGCTTTAGTTCCCAGAGGCAGGATACAACTAGTCACAGAAACACTAGCTGGGGCAGACATTCTAGGACCTGTGTGCAGCCAGATGGCGTGATTGATGGAAGGGCAGTAAAGAGGATCTCTCAAACCTCCCAAGCCTCCCCACTTCCTGCTGTCTCTCGAGTGTCATTTGGGTGGTTCAATTTAGTCATCATGTGGGAAAAGCTTGTGCTTGGATTACCCTGATATTACCATGTTCAGAGCCCATCTGTGGTGGCAGTCTTGGAGTAGAATTCACTGTGTTTGGGCAAGATCATTTTAATCCGATGGCGAAGTGTCATAAGTTAGTTTTATTTAAAGCAAAATGTACATCTCATTTTTACTGCAGTGATATTTAAACTGAAGGACCCTTTTAGGTATTAGAACAATAAAATTCTGAGTAATGAATGAATACATATTTTCCTTGAGAATCATCTCAAAGTAAATTATACAGCACATTTAGTTTTGTGAAATTCTGGGGTAAGAAGAAGACTTCTTACCTCACAGGGATGATATGTGTCTCTGGGTCCTAAAGGGACTGGACAAAGCCTTGAACTCTTGACAATGTGTGCCAGAGTTTGTGTTTTGGGTATGGCTGTTTCATTAGAGACACAAAGAGCTAGAGACATTGATAGAGAAAAGTACTACTGAGTGATGGCTTCCAAAACATCATCATTTCAGTAGAATATCTGCAATCGTCTATCATACTCACACAGTTCTTGCTGATGATAGATTAGTTTTCAATCAAAACCAACTAGGTTCTAAACTATTTATTCAATCAATTTTCGAGATTCATTAAAATAAAACAAAGTAGGGTATCTACTCATATATCTCAGCAGCACCACATCTGCCCTGCAAGCAGGGTCCTGAGTTCGATTCCCTTTACAAAAAAAACCCAAGTAATTTGATTAGATTTAAGTTTGTAGTTCCTGTTCAGAAGCTTCATGCATCCTTATGTTGTGACAGGACCTGTTCCGGCTCCAACCAACCTGAGGCTGACAGAAGTAACCCCAGAGAGTTTCAGAGGAACCTGGGATCATGGGGCTTCAGATGTGTCTCTCTACAGAGTCACCGTGGCCCCTATGGGGAGCTCAGATGCGATGGAGGTAGTGTACCCCACGTTTATCAGAGGGAGGCTTGTTTGGAATATCTGCCTCTTCTGTTGCCACATCGTCATTCTTTCCTAGTGCGAGCTCACAGCACGTGACAAAACAGGACAAATGGTCGATGATGTCAGCGAAATGCTGTGCAGTGTCTGACGAGGTTGGAGACTTACTTCTGTGGGTTATCTCTGTCCTCTCTCTAAGGTTATGCTGAATGGAGATGAAAACACTGTGGTGTTTGAAAACTTGAACCCCAACACTCTCTATGAGGTCTCTGTGACTGCCATCTACCCCGATGAGTCGGAGAGCGAGGACCTGACGGGCAGTGAGCGCACATGTGGGTGTCCAGCTCTTGTAAAGTTCACTGAACAAAAAATAGAGCTACAGCTGCATTAGTAATGTTTCCTCCAATTCTGCTTTCTTTTAGTGCGTTTGATACCCTTAACCACACAAGGTAAGAGCCTCATTAGCTCCGATGTTTGAACAAATACTAAATGAGTGAATCATGTGCTAACGTACGGCTTTTAGACTCTCATCTGTTGATTGGTGCCTCCTTTGAATAAGGTTTTCTTGAAAAGACTTGGATTTGCTACTACTTTTCAGGAGTATATTAACCAGTTAGTTCAGCTGCCGTGACAGAATCTCAGATTGGGTGATACACACAAGAATTTATATTCTCATATGTCCAGAAACCGGAAATTCTGATATCATAACCAGTTCTGTTCCTGGTGAGCCCCGTCCTCCTGGGGTGTAGACAGCTGTCTTCTTGCTGAGTTGTCACATGGCAAAAGGAGAAAAATAGAACTCTCATGTCTTCTCTAAAAGCACTAATTCCACTATAAGGGCTCCCCGCTCCTGACCTCATTGACCTTCAAACACCATCGTATGGGGAGTTAATGCTCTAGCAGACGTGAAGATCCATACCAGGCAGTCATTTAAGATTCAGTAATCATCTTTATTATGAGCTCGAACTGAATTCTGAACTAAAGCACACAATTCTTGTTTGCCGTGGGTCCTGTACGTATTTTGTCAGGTGGGAAGAGTGGGGATTGCTCTGTGCGCTTACTGTATTTTCAACAATCCTCTTTCCAGCTCCAAAAAGTGGCCCACGGAACCTTCAAGTGTACAATGCAACATCTAACAGCTTGACTGTGAAGTGGGATCCTGCCAGTGGTCGTGTGCAGAAATACAGAATCACATACCAGCCTTCACCTGGAGAAGGCGGTGAACAAATGGTAATTTGTTCTATAAACTAAGTGGAATAAGTTGTACACGTTCTTCTTCAAACTCCTTTGCTTTAATATTCACACGTAATTTTATCAGGGGTCTGTGATTTCCTGTCTTTTCTTCTTTTTTTTTCTTTTGGCAGTATGAGAGATTTAACTTAGGCCCTTGTGCTTGCAAGGTAGGAACGGTACTACTTGAGCTATATTTCCTGTCTTGAATGGCTTCATCCAGCGTTAGCGGGCACCCATGTTTGGTGCAGAGATAGAGACCTAATGAGTCTTTTCGTGGGAGAGGACAGTTTTCTTTAGAGCAGCAGGCAGGTACCTCAGTACACTCACAGTTCCCTTAAATACGAGGGGTGCTACATTAGCCATGAGGATTCCTGGATGATTTCTGAGTCCATGTGCATCTTGACTCTGTCTCTCTTAGTCAGGTCCTCAAAGTTTCTGAGCTCACCTAGAAAGTTTCTTTTCTTTCTGTATCTTAATCTTTCAGATTTCGTATAGAGTCTAGCATTTGTAGATATGGAAGTCCTTTCACCTAATTCAAAATATTTATGATTTTTAGATTATCTAAATGGAGGTATCCAAGAAAGACTATAAACTCTGTATCATCTTCTTTATCTTCCTATCCTTTTTTATTTAATAACACCTTTGTCCATTTACCTTACTTACTTTAACTATTTTCAGACTTTCTTCAGCTTTGCCTTTTGTGAATACATGACTAAAAATGCACATAGTATCCTAGGTCTGGAAATGCTTTGATTTTTCCACAGATAGGATTATACTTTCCGATTCATTTCAAATACCTGTTTTGGTGAGGTCCAGACTGTTGTTGTTATTTGGAGGGGGAAATAAATTGTCAAGTCTTCTGTGCTCAAGCAAATGCTTCACATTTCTTACTAGCATCCAGGTACTGGCAAATGTGAGCTTGACAGTGGTTTAACAACAGTCTGCTCTTTCCTGGTGAATGGGCTTAGGTGGATCAAAACCCTCTCATCCCATTTTAGTGCTGATTTATGAAAAAAATCAAAGTAGTTATTCACTAATGCTAAAAGTATTTGGGGGAGTTGAGTGGGAAAAGTTGAAGCCATCCCTCTACTTAATTGTAACATGAGTTCTCTTTCGATGTTTTCAAATTTGTTGTGAACGAAAAATTTATTAAAGTGTCTTGTCCTGCTATTAATATTTTTCTCCTTATTGCCTCAAACATTACATTTTTTGAAATTGTCCATTGTGATTCAAGTCACTCATTTTGAAGAGCCCTCCAGTGATTCACCGAGGTTTTCTCTGGAACCCAGATTGTGGGGTGGATGGGTGCTAAGTTGGAAACATCTGGTCTACCCCAGCACATCCAGCCATATCCATGTGTGCTCGAGTGGGCAGCCTGCCATTTTCATATGATTTTAATTAGTAAGGCATAAACATCTGAATTCGGTAGACTGTTAACAAATCGTACAAATTTTCTTTCAACAAGATAGCTAGATGGCCGTCAGCAGTAAGCAACTTCAAACTCCTTAGTTGGAGGAAATTGAAAAGCTTCATACCATGAGGCTAGTGTCATGGAGACCCCTGAGGACTTCTGTCTGAGTGTGGCTTGGCAAAGTGTCCAGTCACGTCGTTTACACAGCTAGAGTGGCAGTGTTGGGGGGAAACACCAAGAGTTTTAGATCTTTGCTGAATCATTTTAATGTGTTTCTAAAGCAAATAAAAAACATCTGTAAAAAAGTAAGAATAATACTGAATGGTGTGGAACCTCCAAAATTACATCGTTCTTTGGTATCTTAGAGCCCCTTTGTAGCACACTTATGATTAATGCCTTTTTTCAGGGTGGGGGAGAGTCCTGTGAAATGTGTTTTGGATGAAAATTTGCAGTGCTGGCAGCTAGGAGGTTGAAATATCTTTTTGAGGTCACCAGTTGAAAGCTTGGGATCGTTTTTATGATTCAAGTGCATACTTTACATTTACAATTATTCCATGAGATACATTTTAATCCTTCTCCATGGGGCATGATTCCAGAACTTGGCAAGGGTCTTAAGTACAAAGAGCTCGTCCATACAAAGAGCTTTTTCTAACAGATTAGTGAAGTGGCAGTAATAAGGCGAATGCTCACCGAGACCTCTTTTCTCAAGATCACAGTAGGAGGACGGCAGAACAGCGTGGTGGTGCAGAAACTGAAGCCTGACACTCCGTACACGTTCACGGTGTCTTCTTTGTACCCCGATGGGGAAGGAGGGCGGATGACAGGAAGAGGCAAGACCAGTAAGTGAAACCAGAATCCCTGATTCTTCTCCAGTAACTGCCATTGTCATAAAACCATGTCTTTCTCCAGAAACATTAGGCTGACCAAAAGTTTGACTAATCTTTTAAAAATGATGTTCACTTTTTTAAGAAACATTTTTGCTTGAAATGATGTGTTTCTATTTGTGAAGAAGACAGTATGAATTTCTAGGAT
This sequence comes from Petromus typicus, assembly GCA_004026965.1. Taxonomy (NCBI): domain Eukaryota; kingdom Metazoa; phylum Chordata; class Mammalia; order Rodentia; family Petromuridae; genus Petromus; species Petromus typicus. Next base: position 5,811 of record PVIR01019239.1, read on the forward strand.
AAAAAGGTGTCCTGGTGTCCACATGTCTTGAGGATAAATGAGACATAAGCACCAAACTAAGGCAGACGTTTTTTCATGACTCGACCAAACTTGTATGGAATATCTGCTATGTTCCACAGCACCTGAGAGATATCACTTAGTGTGGGCTGCAGGGGGGCCTGAATTCTAGGTCTAGACTGTGATGGGACCTTTGTGTTTTTCAGAACCTCTGACTACTGTTAGGAACCTGCGAGTGTACGACCCCTCCACCAGCACCCTGAGTGTTCGCTGGGACCACGCAGAGGGAAATCCTCGCAAGTACAAGCTTTTCTATGCCCCCGCAGCAGGCGGCGCAGAGGAACTGGTAATTATTTCTGCAGTAGCACCAAATGCTAATTTGGATAAAGCAGATTTGAGTGATTTAAAAGTGAAGTGAAAGGATTTGCTGACTTGCTTTAGAGCTGAAGGTGCCCGTATTCCAGTCACAGACTTGGCAGTGGGTAGAGATGTTGCTTTAGATAATGGGGAGATTGTGGGATTGGGGGTAGAGAAGAGATGAGTCTTTCAGGAACTTAGAGAGGTCTTCATAAGTCTTCATAACAGCTCACAGTTCAAGCTTTGGAAAGCAAATGCTTTATGTTTATTAGGTGCCGATCCCTGGAAATACCAACTATGCCATTCTTAGGAACCTACAGCCAGATACCCTGTACACTGTTACAGTTGTGCCTGTTTATGCTGAAGGTGATGGGGGACGCACGTCTGATACTGGAAGGACATGTAAGCAAAAAGCAAAAAAACTGACATTTTATCATAAATACTGCTTTTCCATATGGGCCTACTAGAGAAAATTTTTTAAATTCAGAATGATAAAATTAAAAACATAGACATTATCCATAGTTCATCTCCCAAACACCACCGAATGTTGATGTCTTGATACACAAAATCACAAATCCCTAGTGATGTTCTTTGGAAATGATAATTTCAGGATTTATGAGGGTGTATGTGCTCATCATTTTGTTGCTTCCTGTCACTGACGAGTCCACTGAACGTTGTGTTGTGCCCGGTATGTTTGCGGTAAGCCCTGCTTTGGGTTTGGCTTTCACAACGTGAACTGCCGTGATCTCTCCATCATGGCGCCGGACCGCACACGGCCCTGGCTCATTGATGATGAGCTTTTGAGGTTAGGAATCTGTGCTTTTATTTGGAACTAACCTTGACGACTCACGTTTTTTTGTAGAATTGCTTGAAGGCTTATGTGCATACTTACAAATATCTCTGTGGCTCTGAAAACATATTTGTTGCCTGAAAGGAAGCAAGCATGAGTGGCTTCTTTTGAGAAAAGACTAATTCCACTGGGCTAGACAGATGGTGCTACTGGCTAAACTAGAGTTTGGAGTAGTACGAGGATTTCTTTTGCAGGTTTTTCTAAGTCCTAATGAGTCAGTTAATCGGGAAATGGATATTTCTTAACTTCCCTCACTTTTCCTTGTTCTTAGTCACAGGAGGCACTGAGTAGGGTTCATGGCTGAATTAAGGGCCCGTAGCTTTTGTCAGATTTGCCCTAGAAGGCAGGGCATAGGTGAACTCACTATGAGTTCAGGCCCATACAACTCCTCTCTGCGTTACATAGGTTGGAAATGAAAATTCTGATTCCTATTTATTTTCTGTGTCCTGTGTGCCTTTGTGCCAGTCCGACTCTACTTTTCACAGTTGCTTCTTGTTATTGTAAATAGCACTGTTTTTTGTGTAGACAAAGGCCATGGTTGGTGAGCTTACTGATCTTGGATGTGGCGACTTTTCATAATTTCTTTATGTGGATAATTGAGGCTTGAAGGAGATGGTATCTTATTACTGACTCTCACTTCTTCAGTGGTGAGGGGCCTGGCAAGAAACATCGAAGTGTACAACCCCACACCCAACAGCCTTGACGTGCGCTGGGACCCTGCGCCTGGGCCTGTGCTGCAGTACCGTGTCGTGTATTCGCCTGCCGACAACACAAGGCCCTCGGAGTCTGTAAGTCATTTTGTCATCTGTTGTGGTGCCTGCTGCACAGGGTGGCTGGGACAGTCAGCGGTTGTTGGTGTCTCTTGAGGAATGTGATCTCATTTTTGTCACGTGTGGTGATCCGTGAGAATACAGTCACAGACACATTCGTGTGTGACACTTAAATGATTGTACAAGAGGAGATAAGCCAGGTGCATTATAAATTTTCTTAGTGTAAAAGGTGATGGAAGATTCAGATTACTATATGAGATAAAAACTTGTTAGAGACACAGATCATTGCTAGACCTTGGCAATAGAGGGCTTTATTGCAAAGTACAAATGCTTTTATCGTGGATATATATGGAAATTTGCCTTTACTGGCTCTTATGAATTATGGTCTATCTTCACTTATGATACAATTCAGTTATTGTTTGTTTTTATTTTTCGTTTTTAAGATAGGTCTCACTATGAGTTCAGGCTGACTTCAACTCACGATGTAGTCCAGGCAGGCCTTGAACTCTGTGATCCTCCTGCCTCAGGCTGCTGGATTCTGGGATTATAGGCATGTACCTTGCCTGGGTACAATTCAGTTTCATGAGAGAGCAGTAATTTAGAAATCAGAAATCAATGCTGTGAATTACAGTAGCATAGAATACCTTTTAGAAAATAAATTTATAGACTACTTTTACAAGTCTTTGCAAAAATTAACAATGATAATAAACAAAGAAAATCAATGTGCATAAATAACTAAAGATAATCAATGTATGTATCCATTAAGAGTATTTATTTTCATGTTGTTGTATGGTGGGACACAGTCAGGCCACTAATCATAACTCAGCTCATGGAACTGCTTAGTTTTTTCTCCTACTATTGTGATGACTTCCTTCTCTTGTGTGCCTAACATTCAGGGTGTTCTTTGGATAAATAACATGAACTCTAGATGTTTTATTTGCAGATTTTTATCATAAACACAAGTGAAGGACAGTAGAAGAACTGAAAAGTCAACGATAAAAGAACAATTTTAGAAAGGGAATTTTTGAGTATAAATTTTAATGATGTGGCCCAGGTACAGCCTTATGGGCACATATACTTGACTTCCTATGTGTCTGGGGCCAGTCTTTTATTAGAAACGGTGTGGCTCCCTGAACCCCAGCTGAATGTTTGGGCTGCTAGCAGGCAGAATCTGACATTTTCTCACCCCACAGATTGTGGTGCCCGGAAATGTCCGCAAGGTGCAGCTGGAGCGGCTGAGTCCAGACACAATCTACTCTTTGAACATCGTGGCTATCTACTCGGATGGAGAGGGGATGCCCAGCCCCAGCCAGGGCCGAACACGTGAGGCGGCCACACTTTCTCCACCCTGTTCCCTCCAGACAGCCAGGGCTTCCCCTGTGTGGGAGGAGCCGGTGGGAGGGAGGAGGGAAGTCCTGAGTTCTTCCACTTCCCACAGTCACACCCTGGGCGAATGCTCCGCAACTGACTTTGGGGTTGAATGAACTTTACTAATTTTTTTTTTTTTTAATCTGAGACCTAAGTTTAGGAGAGGTTTCTTTCCGTCTTCTCCCCAAGAGGCACTTTGAAAGAGTGGAAGTTTGGTTTTGTTTCACTAAGCTGATATGGTTACAGGGGATTAAAGATCTTTCCCAGGCTGTCCAAGCCCAGCTGTGTGAAAATGAAAGCTCATCAGCTCACCGTAGCTCTGAAATGTAGTACTTTTTACATTTTGATTTCACATCAAACACTTAGCAGTTTGCCTTGGATAGACCTCAGGCAGCGCATTTGTTTACGCAATACCTGGAGTTTCACTCAGACAAGTGTCCTTTCAGCCAGGCCAGACAGGATCTCATTGCGTAGTTCAGGCTGGCTTGAACTCCTTAGGGCTGGTGCTGAACTCACAGTAATGCTCCTGCCTCAGCCTACTGACTGCTGAGATTATTGGCATGTGCCACTACATCTAGAAACTAGTCCATTCTTATATTGAATAAATTTGATAAATTGTCTCTTTTATATACCCTTTTATATATCTTATAAAAATCAATGAAAACACGGGCCGGGGTTTTAGCTCAGTGGTTCCAGCGCCTGTCTTACAAGCTCAAGGACCAGGGTTCGATCCCCAATAACCACATATAGTACTGGGCGTGGAGACTCACGCCCAGCAGCAATCAGTACCAGATAGCACAGTGCTGGGCATGGTGGCTCACGCCTGTAATCCCCACATTGGAGGCAGAGGCAGGAGGATTGCTGTGATGTGAGTTGGAGGCTGAGCTCAGGGCCAGCCTGAACTACAAAGTGAGACCCTGTTTCAAAAAAAAAAAAAAAAAAATCAATGAAAACATATGCAATTTTTGGTCATCCTGCATTTAAATAATTGAACTAATGAGTGGTTATAAAACCATGGAAGATGGGTATTTCATCAAAATGATCAAACATCTTCCTGAATGATGAGGTATCTGTCAGCATCAGACCTGTGCAATGCTGTATTAGGTGGGTCACGAACTCTGTTTTATTTATTTAGTACCACGCGGTGGACCAAGGAATATTAGAGTCTTTGATGAGACAACCAACACCCTTTCTGTATCCTGGGATCATGCTGATGGGCCAGTTCAGCAGTACAGGATCATTTATTCCACCACTGTTGGGGATCCCATTGATGAATATGTACGTATGTAACTCACTAACTGGCATGTGCATAATCTTAGCTACTTTCAGAATAGAGTTAAAATTTTCCTGTAAAATGTGCCACAATTGGAGAGGAGTTCTTGACATTTGTGTGACAGCGGAGTTTCATGGCTTTTTTGACATCTTAGGGGATCACCCACCACAGGAAGCAATGATTCAGAGTCATTTCTGTTCTAAAAGTAAACTAAAATGGCCTCACCTCACCATCATATTACTAGTCACACATCATCGGAACACTCAGTGAAATATGATACTCATTATTTGGAATATGTAAATTAATGGTCAGATTATGTGATTACCCAGATCTTACGCTTTCTTCAAATCTAATTTCTCTACAAGTTGTTTTTCCAGTAATTCAGAGCTATGTCATTTCTCTTTTGTCTAAACTTAACATTTATATAAGGATGCAGTTTTATTTTGGAATGCATATTTTCTCCTATTAGCTCCAAACTGTGTGTGTGTGTGTGTGTGTGTGTGTGTGTGTGTGTGTGTGTGTGTGTGTGTGTCTACGCATCTGTGTGTGTTTTCAGAGTTGGGAGCTAGGTTCCCAGACCCTTCAGATTTAGGAGTGTCATAATTTGTCCCTCTCAATTCAGGTTCAAGTTTTTGTAGCTTCCCTGTCATCCTCCCTGTGCATATACATTTATCATGGATGGAAAACTACTTTATTTTGAAGTTTAATGAATGCTATGGTAACCTCAGAAAATTACCCACAATACTGATTGTGAAGGAGTTATGCCTGTGGTTTGCAACCTTTTTACCACATACTTCCTCTTAAGAGTTTTCTTTCTCCATGAATTCCAGAGGATAGAATATTTCATCTTCTTAAACTTGGTACCCTAAGCTTTAATTGGAGTCCCCCCATTTTACTAATAAGAATTAACTACCATTTAATGTTTTTGATGAAAAGTTGAGAAATAGTTTTACCATAGTTATTTTGCCTAAGTGGGAAGTTCGTATTTAGTTCTTATTCAGCCTTGCCATGGACAAATATTAGAATCTTTAAAAAAATTTTTCTAAATACATTAAAAAAATATATTTTCTTCTACTGATTGATAGCAATCAGGGTCCCCAGATTGGGGATCATCACCCCATTGTCAAGAGAGACACTGTGATGTGACTGGTTCTCTTCCTCCTTAAAGAGGAAATTGAGTGCCTCTTTCGCTTCCTCTCTTCTACCGTTCTGGTGTCAGTTAAATTGATATTCTTGAGGGCACAGGTTAAGTCCATTTTGGCTCTCTAGTGGATCTTCATGTGTCCTGGTGGACAGGCTACCAGGGAACGTATCTCAGTGCTGAGAGGTGATGGAGACAAACGGCCTGACTGTCGTCCTCGGCGGTGTGCTCTGAAGTGCTGTGTTCCTCACCTTTATTCCTCACGTTTGCTTTGAGATGTTATCCAAAGGCTGTTAAGTGCTAGGATTTGATCTCAGATCCTCAGACTTAAAAATCATGCTTTCATGTTACACAGAAGCAGTATAGGCGAGGTCTTTCAGGAGTGCTGTGAAACAAAAAGAAAATGTAAAGAAACCATTCCTATTTGTGGGAATACATAAAATAATGCTAGCTTTTGCCTGGGACATCCTGTAGCCGGCAATAACTGTGATTGATCTTTACCTGCAGACGACAGTGCCCGGCAGAAGGAACAATGTCATACTGCAGGGCCTGCAACCTGACACTCCGTACAAAATTACTGTTATTGCTGTTTATGAAGATGGAGATGGTGGCCACCTAACAGGAAATGGGAGAACTGGTCAGTGTCTTACAGCTTTTATCTTTATTTTTACTGTTGAGATATTAAATGTTGCCTCGTCTAGGCTTAAAAATTTATATTTTGTCTTTACCACTTCATCTCAAATATTATTTTAAAACTGTGCTAATATTTGTGTTAGGACTTAAGTTTTATAATAATGATGGCCTAAGAACACTATTTTTAAAGACTCTCTTAAAGAATGAAAGAGTGACACAAATCTGCATATTTTTCTTTATTTGATGTTGTATAATTCTGTTTCTCTTTTGGGGAGGTACTGTTTCTTAACTGTAGTTATCCTGGTGTTATCACTTAAGGCTGTGGAGCTAAATGAATGTATCAGCTAACAAGTGCTCTGGTATGATCGGATCTTCATAAATTGTCAAATGATGAGTAATCATCTTTCTAAAAACTTAACTATATTTTGAAAGATTATGGCATCAAATAATTCATAAAGAATTTTCAATGTTCAGGCACCTTTTCTAGTTTATACCAGTGGTGATTTCTTATGGTTTAAAGATTCTCTAAATTGGTTGCTCCCTGGAGTCACCTGAAGAGCTTTGGAAAATACACGAGCTGGGAGGCACTCAGAGGGTGCTGATGTCACTGGCCTGAGGCACGTCCTTGGCCTGTGAGGTTCCAGGGCTGAGTCACTGGTAACAGAAAGGCAGGCTTGGCTCTAGGTTTATGTCTGGTAAATATTGGCATTCCAGTTTTCTACTTCATTCAGTAAAAATCTTCTTAGGTTGCATGATTTGAGGTTTCTTTCTTCATTCATTTGTCCAAAATCTTTTTCTGCTTAAATTCTCTGGAAAACATGACTGCATTTGGGAAAGATAACATTTGAAAGCTCTTAAGGGAAAAGCAAGACTAGACTACATTCAGCCCAGCCTATGGAGGTCAGGAATCTATGTACTTATTTTTGCCAACAGGGCTGAGTCAGTGGAAATAGTCTAGGGACTCAGGAAAGATATGAATTTAACTACTTCCTTTTTTTCACTTTATCTTACGTTTAAAATACATTTTAGTACTTTTCTGAAGGAGAGAATGGTATGTTTTACAGTTTTGTGCTTATCAAAATGTTAAAAAAGGAAAATAGTATGAGCTATATGTAGGAAGGACCACATCCTATCTAGTTTCTCTAATGAAAATAAATTTTCCAAGTTGGATTGTTTTGGAAACTGAGTGCCTACTTAACATAGCAGCTAAATAGCCTAGACTTTGCAACTGTTAGATGTGAGGCAGGAACACTACAGGGCCAACGGTGCTGCTGGTTGTGTTGGATAAGAAGTGGAAGGCAGAAAGACATTCCATTGGCCATTAGCTACTTGTGTGTTCTTGAGTGAGTTCTTATTGATACACTGAGGTTTTTTGGTCACCTGTCTCTCACTTCTAAGAGAGTGATCTGCAGCATTCTAAAACAGATCTGCAGTCTGTCCTATTTTCTACATTCCAGAACCCTGCCAAATGGCAGCTTGGTCTTGTCTCCTGCTTAAGAGGCTTTTCTGAAAATCATCAGTTCTTGAATCCATTTGAATGGCAGTTCAAATTTTGAAAGCTGTGAAGCATTTGTTAATCACTTCAATGTCCTTTACTTGTTCTGGGGATAAAGAAACTACAGGATAGTATAAAGTAACCTACTGTCCTACGACTGCAGCAGTAACACTCGCGTATTTCTGTGTTGTTGGTGGCTGAGGGGAATGAATGATAGGAGCTGTGTTTGTTTGCAGTCGGACTGCTTCCTCCGCAGAACATACACATCACTGATGAGTGGTACACGAGGTTCAGGGTATCCTGGGATCCATCTCCCTCTCCAGTTCTTGGATATAAAATTGTGTATAAACCAGCAGGTAAGGAAGCACTTTTATCATAACAGAAATGCATGGGGAAATGAGGATATTTTCTGTTGCATCCCCTATTACTGGATTCTCCTGTTAGTTCACCTACTATGTCACATTTCCTACCACTGACAGAGTGATGTTTCTGCAATCAAAGTTTTAAGTCAGTGATATAAAGTTCCATTGTTACCAGGGTATAGTTAAGACTCTCATACGTTCTATGTTGAAAAGTTTGACCTGGCCCATAAAATTGTGCATATTTAAATTGCTTGTGTTTAGACATCCTACATGTTATTGTGACAGTAATACTATGCACATAGTAAATATGTAAACTTCTATACCTTCCCCATTGTGGCCAGTATTACTCCATTTGGGTATATATTTTATGCATTTTGGTTTATTTACAACAAGCTTACTTTCAACTCCTCACTGACATTTTCACCTGAATCAATATCACCTATGATCCACTTGTATGTGTACCAACATTGGAAGAAATATACTCTTTGTACCACATTTCCTAGGGCTTCTTTTTGCATGCAGGAAGACTATGAACTAGAAACAAATGAAGGAGAGAAAGCAGGAGAAAACAATGTGAGCCCATGTAAGAAATAAACAGAGAACTTAATGAGAAAAGAGAAATTGTTCCAAGGACTTTCAGTGACCAAAATATGTGTATAGAGGTTCGAGACAGAAATGCTTAGATCTTCTCTGGAACAAATATTAAAAATGTTAATTGAGCACCTCTCCTGTAGAGAGCACTAATCTGACCAATTAGGGCTCAAGAAAGAGTCAAAAGAACGTGGTTATACACCTGCTGAATTCTAGGTACTATGCTACAGTGTGAGGCTAGGGGAGTGAAGAATTCAATCTCTCTTTGCATATTCCCCATATTGCGTGGTATGTACTACAGGGAAGTATGTGAAGGCTACAGGAATTAATGATGTTCCTCATCCTCTTCAGTGGAATTCAGAGTAAAATTTGAGTCTGATGATTACATATCCCTGTGTATTTTTGTGATTATTACTAAAGGTTCCAATGAATCCCCGATGGAGGCCTTTGTTGGCGAAGTGACATCATACACTTTACACCATCTCAACCCTAGCACGACCTATGATGTGGACGTCTATGCCCAGTATGATTCTGGACTCAGCGTTCCCCTCGCAGATCAAGGCACTACATGTGAGTCATGTGTCTCTCTGTAGATAGAAGAAAGAAGGAATGTAGGATAAATTACCAGGCCTTTCTATTTTTACTGTTTTAAAGTATGCTTGTTTAGCATTGTGTAAGTAAGTCATTTCATGTCCAGTTTAATATGATGTCTAATTCCATAAGTAACTAAATATATGAAAAGGTGTCATGAGGAAATTGTTTGACATAGAATATTACAGTTTGAATTGTAAAAGGCAAGACTTACAGAATTTGTCATTTTGTTTATGAAAGATCTATACAGAGCTGCAGTGTGAGGTGGTTTTCTTGGCATTTAGTGTAAGGCATGCATTACCAGTTTTCATTGATGTAATTTGATTGAATCTTTGGAAGACTAATTTGGCCCATGATAGGGTTTTTTTTTTGAGACAAAGCCTCACATTATAGTTCAGATTTTTGGCCTTGAGCTCACTATGGAGGCAAAGCTGGCCTCCACCTCATGGTGTTCTGTCTGCCTCAGCTTCTCAAGTGGGAGGTTACAGGCATGAGCCACCATGCCCAGCAATTTTGTCATCAAGTGCTTTAGTAAATAAGCACTTGAAAAATTGGACTATTTTTCATGAAATGTGTTTCACATTCGTAGTTTTCAAGGACAATATGGAATGCTCTTCCCTTAAAAGTTAAAGACAGGAAGGAAGGTCTGTTTTGGTTCTGCTACATTGTTACGTGTTTTGATATATTTCTTATTTAACCATTGCAATTGTAAGCATTTTTTTTTTAGGCGCAGTGGAAGTTTGAAAATTGTATAATGACTAGAAGTATATTTTTTTGCTTTTGTTTAGAAAGTGAATCTATGTCTTTGTGTTTTGTAGTGTATTTAAATGTCACAGATCTGAAAACTTACCAGGTTGGGTGGGATACATTCTGCGTGAAGTGGTCACCTCATCGAGCAGCCACCTCCTACAGGCTAAAGCTGAGTCCTGCCGATGGTATGTGTGTTTTAAAAATGCGAAAAACGAAACAAATGAGGGCAGACCAGGGGCACATAGTGGGAACATTCGTTTTATATCTAAAATGTCTTTAGGTAGAACAGGTGGTAACACTTGCTTTTTTTCTTTGTCGTCATAATCAGGAACAAGAGGACAGGAAATCACAGTGCGGGGATCCGAAACCAGTCACTGCTTCACTGGCCTCTCTCCAGAGGCCGAGTACAGCGTCACTGTGTTTGTGCAGACACCCAATCTCGAGGGCCCAGGTGTCCCTGTCAAAGAGCACACAAGTAAGTTTGGATGGATCTGGAAACATGATTCAAAAGGCCAAAAATCTGAACTGCATTTTGACTTTGTCTCAAGAAAACCCTATCATGGGCCAAATTAACCTTTCAAAGATTCAATCAAACCTCTACGGGGTTTGGATCAGAAGGGGGACCTTCCTGAACCTCAGCCTCTACTTTCCCTTGGGTAGCGGCACCCGATGGCAATGGGTGTTGGCCGGGGGAGGCTGGCTCTCCACACTCTCTTGTCACAAGGTTGGTGATACCTTAAGGAGGGGCCGAAGGAGGGTGAGATGATTCTGGGGGACAGAGCCTTTGTCATGGTGACTTTCATGTGACCTTCTTTGAAGACCTCACGCACTCTCTCTTTACTCTTCACTTTATGTGACTGTAGTTACAGGAAATCATGACCGGAGGCACCAAGTTTGGTCAGAACACAATGCATAGGCCAAGAAGGCTGGAGCCTTGATTTGTCACTAAGGGTTTAAATTTACTCTTAAAGTTTACTTTGTGGGCTATGATGTGTGTGCATGTTGTATTTTCTTAATTATTACTTTTAAATTCTAGCTGTGAAACCCACAGAAGCTCCCACAGCACCCCCTACACCACCTCCGCCTCCCACCATTCCACCTGCCCGGGATGGTAAGTACAGCTGACCAGGCCACGAACACTCTACAGTATTCACAGACTTCTTAGTCTGTACATACATCGTTTACAGTTGGTGTGGGGCAGTTCTGATCCTTTATTTCTGTGCAAGAGTTTTGAAGTAGAAAGAAGAGAACACCAATAGTTTATTCCTGTCCCTCTCGGGACACATTTGGGTATAAATAAAACCAGTCATAAGCTCTTCCAGCTCCTCGGGTGGAACTCTGTTTTCTCCATTTTGCAGCTTGAGACCTAGTGATACTTTCCACAGTCCACAGTCACATGGCGGGTAATTCCTCTGGCCGGCTCCTGGCATCAACGGGTGCCGTGAACCTTTTTTGCTATATCTGCAACTAAATCCCTGAGGCCTTTGACACTGGAATTCCTGGCTTCTAACCTGAGAAGGGCTCTGGATTATACAAAGCTAAAAATTTCCATTCGACATAACTCTCAGTTGCAGCAAACTAGTAAAAACATAGACTGAGATGGTTTCTCCAGTTTGGGGGGGTTATATCAAATTAAATTCAAATGAAATAACTATTTGGTTATTCTTTTGTTCATATTTTGTTTTCCAGAAATCATTTTAGATTTTGGAAGTATTTTTCTCTCGTATAAAAAGAATCTAGATAGTTATAACTTTATTAAACCTGTCATAGAAGTAAAATTAAAACAATGAATGTGTATTATTAAAAGATGAAATAATAGTGGGTTTTAAACACTTAGGCTGACGAAAGAAATTCAGTAAATAATCTTGGCTGGGGGAGATTTCTTAATTGGCTTGATTTTCTGGAACAGTTTTAAGTTCACAGTAAAAAGGAGCAGAGTATGAAGTTCTTACATCCCCGCTACCCTGTCTATCCGGCTAGCAACATTCTCATCAGATTAGTACATTTAACTCAACCAAAGAATCTGCAATGACACCTTACACCCCCAAAGTACAAAAGTTCACATCAGCATTCACTCTTGGTGTTGTACATCGTATATGATAAGTTTTCATAAGCTCAATTTTTGTTAATTCTTTTTCTATTTAGAATTTTGTTAGCTTCTAAGTCTAAAAAGATTCAAATTTAAAATATTTTGCTATTTTATTCATCTTTCCCTTTCCCACTTATAATTGTAGTGGCCAAACTCATCATTTAAAAAAATTAATTTTCATCAAATTTTGATAGTTATGTTCAAACTCTCCAGGATCATTGTGGGCCTCTTTCATCTCCAGACATCACTGCTTTTCACTTGATTTCTCCCTTCCTTACTGGCTGAAGCTCCCTTTTAGGAGCAAGGGTATGTCTACATAGTGGGTCTAAACAGCAGAGTAATTCTGGAGCAGGAATCTAGGGTCAGTTAGACCCATGCTCCACGCATTTGTGTTGTATCTTGAGCCCCTGGGGCTTTTATTGTCGCTGCTGCTAGCCCAGGAAGTCTTGTGTGTGTCCTGAGATTCTGGCCTCCTGACCCATGCCAGGCAGTGCAGACACCACTGAACACCTCGGGTGACAGTGCAGACACCAGTGAACACCACAGGTGACAAGGTGGCCTGCTGCATTTCTCAGCTGTGCAGGGTCATTTAGATGAAAGAATTAAAAAGATCTCTGTTTTTTTCCCCCAGTATGCAAAGGGGCCAAGGCAGATATTGTGTTCTTGACGGATGCCTCATGGAGCATTGGGGATGATAATTTTAACAAAGTTGTAAAATTCATCTTCGACACAGTGGGAGCCTTTGATGAAGTCAGCCCTGCTGGGATCCAGGTGGGTGTCATTTTACCGATGACTACTTGCGTGTAGTGTCTTGCTCTTTCCTCTGAACTTGCCTGGCAAGTGTTTTGGCCTTTGCTCTTTCCTTTACATGCGTATTTCTGAGAAGAAATTGGTGTGAAGGATAAATAAATAGAAAAATAAATCTACCTTTAGTTTTTCTTATTGGCTTGATGATATTCCAGTTGGAGAATTTATGGGATTTTGATTCCAGCTACCTACTTAGAACTTCCAACAATGATAATTTCGGTAGAAGGTCATCCAGAGTTCTGGATGCCAGATGCATGGTGATAGTCCTGCTCTGTCCTACTACCCATAATGACCTTATAATACCGAGTCTGAGACTTTTCTGTTCTGATTCCTCAGCTAGAGGAGTCACTCCGCGACTGAGATGTAAAACAAGGTGACTCCCATTTCTAACCCTTTTAATTTTTTTTTAGGTGTCATTTGTGCAGTACAGTGATGAGGTCAAGTCTGAGTTCAAGCTGAACACATACAACGACAAGGCCCTGGCCCTGGGGGCCCTGCAGAACATTAGGTACAGAGGAGGAAACACAAGGACAGGTATGGTTCCAGGGAGCATCCTTCCCTTTGCCAAGCCTGCATGGTGAGGGCTGAGCACAACACTTCACTCTCACTTAGATGCTTGCTCATCAGTGGGGCATGGCTGGTTGTGTTTGGACAGCGATCCCTGAGGTCATCCTAAATTGTCACACTCTGTAGGCAAAGCCCTCACCTTTATCAAGGAGAAAGTCTTGACATGGGAAAGCGGTATGAGAAAGAATGTCCCCAAGGTCCTGGTGGTGGTGACAGATGGTCGGTCACAGGATGAGGTCAAGAAGGCGGCTTTCATCATCCAACAGTCAGGTAATCTTAGGCATGAACTCAATCGCACCCCTCGTTGTCAATTTTAAACTTTGATTGCAAAAGCTGAAAATGTCCATTTTACTTTCTTGTTGGGTTTGTTCTTGGCTCTATGCAATTGTACTGCTAATTTACCCTGTTTAATCATGGGGTGGTTTGGTAACTGCTCAGGGGTGACATGGTACGTTCTTTGTATCGAATGTGACAGAGGATTTGTTGAAAGATAAACTGAGTCTCCTCACCGTGGCTGGAGGGTTATAGAAAATGGTGATAATGGAGTCATGGGAAGACCCCACAGTTGACTTCTTGCTGTAGCAGAAGTTAATCTTGAAGCTGTTTCCTGCAGGTCTAGCTGATTTTGCAGATGTGGGTTGTTCTCATGGCAGATGAGGAGGAGCAGAGTCCCAGGGAGAAGCCTCTGGGTAGATTTTTCCTTACCAGACAGGAAACTAGGTCTTTCTAATATTATGACTTCTTTCAATGGAGATTGTTCTTTTTATAACAGAATTTATTGTTAGTGAGTTTATACACTTTGAGCCATTTTCTGGCTGCTAGCCAATTTAGGTTTTAGGCTAGAAAATGTAACTTTAATATATATACATATATGTTTATATGTACATATATCCCTAATTCCTTGCATAGGCTATTTTCTTCTGATGTCAAATGAAACTTTGGAGTGGGAACTTCTGTGGGAGCTGTAGATTCTGTTTTGAAGGTGGTCAAAATACTGCTGTTGAGCCCAAGTTTGTTAAGCAAAGTCAATTTCAAGAATTCAGATTTAAAATAGCTCGTTCTTGGTGTCTGAGTCATAAAGGAGGGCTACATAATCTATGTGTATATTAGGATCAAGGTGCTGTGCAAGGCAGTGTGCACCACACAAGGCCTTTTTTCTATGAAAAGCTTCATCTTGTAATTGGTTGGGTGTTGTTTTGGGAGATCCAGGCAGTTGAAATGAATAAGCCAGAAAATAGTATGATTTGGAAAAAGTACATGTTCATTAAAAGGCATATATTCAGCCATGAAACAGAGTGTGTATCAAATAAAAGGATCTGTTGTATGTGCTGAGGAAATCAAGTATCCTCTCCAATAAGAGTTTATTTTGAATTGTTCAAACAACCACTGCTTTCCAGGGTTCAGTGTCTTTGTGGTTGGTGTGGCTGACGTCGACTACAATGAGCTTGCCAACATCGCCAGCAAGCCAAGTGAGCGGCACGTGTTCATCGTGGATGACTTCGAGTCTTTCGAGAAGATCGAGGACAACCTCATTACCTTTGTCTGTGAAACTGCCACGTCCAGTAAGTTGTGGTCAACACAGATGTATCATCACTTACCTAGAAAAACTTCCCTTTACAGACAGTTACTCATTCTATATGGAATCAAGCCTGTGCAGAAATAAATCCTGGGAAATTATCTGAGTACCTAGTGAGTCATCACTCCATTGAGGTCACACTCATTAGGGACTCATTAGAAGTCCATTTTTCATCCTGGAAGATGTAATGATTCTTGTATGGAGCTAAAGAATTTTAATATATCCTTATCTCACTTCCCCAGGCCTGTGACAGTGGGTAAATGACTCTTTAGCTTAGAATTGCATGTGTGAAAGCATTTCTGTGAGAGGAAGGCTCCCCCTACAAACGATCCATTGCAATGGTCTCTGTCAGGACTGTTTCCTGGGCTCGGTGAAAAGTCTGTCTTGTGCACGTGCGCATTACTGACATTCAGCCGATCCTCCTTTGTTTACTGAATTTTAATTTCTTGTATGCCAAGACTGCAAATTTAGCTTTTAAACTACTGTGAAGGACTGAAGATGAACTAAATCAGTTTATTTCCTTCCTAACCCAGTTTGTGAGGTATTGGATTAAGAATATGGATACCTGACAACTTTCTATCTTTAATCCTAGGCAGGGCTATGCTTTACGTATGATATTTCAAACTGTTCAACAGTACACTAAAAATCCCAGGAGGAAATGGATTTGGTGGTTCTCTGTAACAGCTGATACTGAAGCCGGGTGTAGAGCTGCCTCGGGGAGAGTGGGTGTGGGCCAGGGCCATCGCCCTGCCAGGAAGGTGGTCCTGTGGTTCGCTGGCTGTAGGAGGTCAAAGGCGTACTGCTAGGCGCTTGTCACCATTCGGTGATGTTAGGCAGCCAGCTTGGGGCTTGGCAGAGAAGAGGGCAGGAACAGATGAACTCTGCATAAACCTAAAATTCTTCAGCAGGGAAGTTCTCAGATCTGTTGAAATACAGATGAAAAGTTCACCTTTAATTCCATTTTATTATTCTTCAGCATGTAGCAACTTCCAAGTGGAGAGTATTCAGAAAACTTGTGTCACACTGATTAATATTATACTGTTTTCTATGAACAAAAAGTCTTTTACAAATAACTCAGAAAGGTTAAGTTGCTGAGTTAATTTTCCGGATGCGCAGTTTCCTGACTTGATGTGTGTCCACTGCTACTTCCTGTGTGTTGTGCTGCTGAGCCCCACTGAACGCCACCATTCTTTGCAGGTTGTCCTCTCATTTATCTGGATGGATACACTTCACCAGGTATGTGTTCACATTCTGGGGCTAATTTATTCAAGATTTCAGGGGTAAGATAATTTAAATGTACTCACCTTAGTTATTCTTCCTCTGGGATATAGGGTTTAAGATGCTTGAAGCTTACAACCTGACAGAAAAGAGTTTTGCTTCTGTACAAGGAGTGTCTTTGGAGTCAGGGTCCTTCCCCAGCTACTCAGCTTTCCGACTGCAGAAGAACGCCTTTGTGCACCAGCCCACTGCGTAAGTGAGAACATGGGAGGGCCCTTTCCCTATAATGGGCAAGAGCTTCAGTGGAGTCTGTGCTAATTCCCTGGCCTCTCTGAACTCTAAAGAATTGCCAGCAGCTCTTCCTTGGTGACCTAGTTTGGCTTCCTTCAATATACTTGGGGGTCATTCGCTAAGTTACAGAACAGTTTGCTTGCCGGGAGCTAGTACTCAGGCCTCCCTGACCCCAGACTCAAGAACCTCAGCTTGGCATTGCAGAGAGACAGATTGCTAGGAGTGTACCCATGCTTCTTCTAAGGAAGGCTGTTAACACAGGAAGGCAGCTGATTATTCTGAACACTCCCCTGCGGCGCAGAGGACTGGGAGGAAGAAACAAGTTTTGAGAATGGGCTTTTCTTTTAGTGTTTCAGACTCTAGAAAATGCAAGGCTGCCGCAGATTTGCTCATCCAGGATCAGTGGGCGATGGGTAGTTTGTATTGGCCAGTGCTCTAGCAGACCTGTTGGGCAGCCCTCCAGGCTGTTCTTGCACTCCATGGGAGCTTCCACCTGTGTACCGTGGCAGAGCTGTGTAGTCTTTATTCATCACAATGAAAACGTGTGTGTGAAAAATACACATTTCACAATTTATGGGGAGAAGAAGAAATACTGTTCTCAGAAACTCAGGACAGTGTCAGAAAATAATGTCTGAAATTTGAAATGCTCTGGGGAAGCTAATGGAGAAGTCAGACTTTTAAGACCAGAGCTTATTTATTTTAAGGAGCCCAGATTACAGTGGAGTTTGACCCCAACGTAAGGGCCTAACTCTCCCTGGCTCACAGTGAACCTTCACACCCAGTGTTTAACCTTTTCACTCCCCTCAGGATGTGACTCTTGCATTTTGCCTCACATGCATCCGAACTTTTGACCAAAAGGAAAAAAAGCATAATTGCAAACAAATTATTATTTTTTCATGAGCACTAAAGACGAAGTGCAGTACTATTATTAACATGGAATGTTCTGAAGATATGGGAGTTCTTGAATATATAAAAGGCATCATAACAACTTTCTTAGAGCATATTTGAAGAAGCAAGATAACATTGTACTTGTGACATGGTCCTAGGACATGAGGCGTGTGCCTGTAATCAAAGATCCTTGGAGACTAACGTGAGACGGTCACAGGTTGAGGCCAACTTAGAGTCAGTCTCAAAATAAAGAACGAAGCAAGGCCTGAGGGTGTAATTGGGTTCAGAAGACAAGGCTGCATGTTTTCTCTTTCATAATTTGTAGAGAAATAGCTTCTTTTCTCTTGGTGTTGATTATCTAGGCATTTTCCCTGACTTCTTGGAGAAAATGTTATACAGTCTCAGGAAAGCATGACTTTGGCCCAGGGTTCCCTAAGAACAGGGGTTGACTTGACTCTGGAAGGACACAGAGTCTCACAGCCTAAGATCCACAGGCATTTCCTTTTAGCTGAATCACATCCATTTATCACCATAGACATTTACATGTGCAGTTGGTCCAACAAACCGTTCACAATTGGCTTCATTTTGGAGAATATTTAAGCTTCTAGACGTGATTTATTTGATTTACAGGAAGGAATTTGGACATGTAAAAACTGTTTCTGAGAGAGAGAGAATCAAAACCTTAGGTCATTTTACCTATGATTTCACAAACCTGACGTTGGAAATTAAGTACAGTATTCTCTTCGTATGCTATCTATCATTGTAATGCTTTATTACTTTAAAATTATAGCATAGTTTTTAAAATTTTCTATGTGCTCAGAAGAAATTAGTCATTAACAGTAGAAGAGCAAACTATTTGGTAGCTTCCTAGACTTTCAAGATAGCATCAAAATATAAATAATCCATTACTACTGACGTAACTGGCCTTTTGTATTTTTTCTTTTGATGTGTTTCCTAAATTTTTCTCTTGATGTGTGGGCAGATGATTATAAACAGCCTCTAATACTTCTCATAATGACATTGTAGTCTAAAGACATAAAACCATCTCAATTTCTGAAGTAAATCCATCACTATTTATTTATTTGGTTTGTTTATTTTATTTTATCCAACAGAGACGTGCATCCAAATGGACTCCCACCTTCATACACAATTATATTATTGTTCAGACTTCTCCCAGAAACTCCCAACGATCCTTTTGCAATTTGGCAGATTACAGACAGAGACTACAAACCACAAGTTGGAGTGATCGCAGATCGTAAGGATTTTTATCCTATTCTAAGGCACATCATGCATAATTTTTTTTTTTTTCTTTTTTGGTACCAGGGATCAAACTCAACCTTGTGCTTGCAAGGGAAGCACTGAAACCACTGAGCTACATTCTGGCCCTTGCATATGTAGTTTTGATGAATTTTTTTCTTTTCTCTTTAGAAACAGTATTTATTTGACATATGCTTTTATGTTTAAAGTTTTCAAATATAATACATCAGTAAATAATCTAAATGTATTTCACTACAATTGCAATTTTTGAGTTATTTAGAAATCTCACAAGGACTGTTGGCCAATACTTACAGTGACAAATTTGGTGTGGATGTGATTTAACAACAGCCTTATGTCAATTGCAGCTTCGAGCAAGACCTTCTCGTTCTTTAATAAGGATGTAAGAGGCGAGGTTCAGACTGTTACATTCGACACAGAGGAAGTAAAGACATTATTTTACGGGAGTTTTCATAAGGTAAAAATGTCAGATTATCTGAGATTAACGTTTTGAAAAAAAAATTAAAAATCTAGGCTGATTTCTTTTGTTATTTAATAAAATATCATGTGAAAAGGATAAAATCCTGTCCATGTCTCTAAAATATCATTTAACATAATTTGGTTAATTCAGAATAGAAAATTAGCCAGGCGTGGTTGTATATGCCTGTAATCCCAGAACTTGGGGGAGCCGAGGCAGGCCAGGCCCACCTGGCTGCATAGACAATTCAAGGCCTGAACTACACAGCCAGACCCTGTCTCAAAAAACAAATGATGACAACAAAAAACCTTAGAAAATTAAAAGTAAAACAATAATTCTGCTAATCTGAAGGTAACTAAGCATGTCTGTAATAGTTTAAATGTTTTTTGTAAGTTTGAAATTTGAATCAAGAATTGTTGATTTGTTTCTCTACTTACCATTGCATTATGAATATTTATATCATTTAGTTTGAGGTTAATAATTTAGTGATATATACTTTAATTGATAATATTATTCTTTTATAGAGAATAGGAAATTTGTTTTTCTTTCTCTTTTATTGAAAAGTGCTAAGCATGCCAGTGAAGTGTGTTATCAGTTCAAAAATTATCAATATCCATCAGAGTAATTAATATAAATGTTTGTGAGATTTTTTGCATACAATTCTCTAAGAATTCGTGTTCAGAGTTCTAAGATACATTCACTTCTTGATGATCTTTTTTGTGTGTGTGCCAGCACCTAGTATATACATATATCCTGAAGATGGTATTTGACAAGTAGAGAACATTAGAAATGAAAGAGAGACTTCAACACCAGGTAGTATATAAGTGCTCTACAGTTTCTTCAAGTAGAGCATGCAGAAAGATCAGGGCCACACAGAAGAAATAGGTATTTCATTTCAGTCTGATTCTTACTTTAGAATTGAAGAACATTTCCCTCTTTGAGTAGGTTCAGCACGATTTCTGTTTCTGCTTTCCTGGAAACTTGGATTTTTTCAGAATTTTCTTTTTGGGGGCAGGTTTATGAATCAGACTCTTGATGAGAATGATAGAGGATCTCTTCGTACAGCTTTAAGAGGATGTGCTGTGTACTTTGGTACTAACCAAAGCAGGAAGAAGGAAAAAGTAACAATCTATATACTTGAGATTAAAAATACAGATTTCCATGTAGTAGAGTAAAATAAATTACTCATTGGGAAAGAAAATTTTGGTTTGGGGAATGTTATTGGCTTTTACTTATCTGTATCTGACCGTAGATGTTGAATTTGGCAAAGTTCATAACAGCTTTTTGTACCAATTAAACTTATACTTGATTAACATGTTAAGAAAACCTATTCTATTTTTCCCTTTCTACTCATTTTAGATTTTGAGAATATAATTTTACTAAACAACAGATAACCATCAGTAGCTATATAAAACTTTCTAATTTTTATGAAACGTTCTACTTACTCCAAAAGGCAGTATTTTTCAGAGGTCTGTAGTGATAATAATTAAGTATTCCTAATCAAGATAATTTTTGACATCCCTTGCTTTGTAAACTCTTTGTCTTCCCAAAGAACTATTTGCATTCCTTGGATTTTATATAGTGATCCTTCTTTCTCCTCACTCGCTCTCTCTCTCTCCCCAAAGTCTCTCTCTTTTTTAAAACTATAATCTGTTCTTCTTTCATTATTTTTTTTCTTCTATACTACTTAACTTCATCTTTTCATGTGTGTGTTTTTGGTACTCGATATCAGACTCAGAGCCTTTATACTCAGCTGCACCTTGGCCTCTTCTTTTTAAGATTTGAAACTTTATTGGTACATTTCATATGCACATCATGATCACACTCAATATTGAGAATTTGTACCAGTATATGACATGACTTAATTCTCACTTTTCCCATTCCTCTGCCCACCCTACAACTCCCACCCCCTATATACATACTCTAGGTTTTCTTTTCTTTCACCATCACATTTTTCTTTCCCCTTATCACGGACCCCCAACCCTTTTTTCCTTTGAATATTTTCTATTTCACAATATCTATCATACATTATAGAACTCATTTATATCTTTAGTTTCTCATACCAGAGAAAATATATAGTATTTACACATTTGTGACCTATTTATTTTATTTATGAGTATGTCCTCATGGTACTTCTGAGAGTAGCTACATTGTCAGACTGGGTTCAAACTTGCAATCCTTTTTTTTTTTTAAATTGAAATCTTTATTGGTACATTACATATACACATCATGTTTGCACTCAATAATGGGAATTTGTACCAGTTTATGACACAACTTAATTCTCATTTTTTCCCATAGCCCTACCCACCTATCACCCCCACCCCCTATATACATAAACTTTGTTTCCTTTCTTTTTTGTTATAATCTCATTGTTTTTCCCCTTCACCTCATTTCTCTTTGAGCATTTTCTATTTCACAATATATAACATACATTCTAGAATTCGTTTACATCTTCATTTTCTCATACCAGAGAAAAGATACGATATTTACACATCTGTGACCTATTTATTTCACTTATGAGGATGTCCTCGAGGTACATCCATTTAAGTATAACTGATTCAAACTTATTATTTTTTATGACAGAGTAATACTCCATTCTGTAGAAGAACTACAACTTTTTTATCCATTTGATCCTGCTCTTCCTCTGCTAGGTATATACACAGAAGAATTAAATGATTCATATCATAGTGACATGTGTTCATCCATGTTTATAGCAGCTCAGTTTGTGATTGCTAAATCTTGGAAACAATCAAAATGTCCATCAACTGGAGACTGGATAAAAACTTTCATTCTTTTTCACTCAGGCTCCCAGAGCGCCAGGATTACAGGGAGTGTTGCCATATCTGGCATCGTTTTTTTCAAACTTTATTGAGATATAATTAATATATAAACATTGCATCTATTGAAGGTATATGAAGACGTGTTCTGACAGATGTAAGCATCATGAAGTAATCTTAATTAAGGCAATTCATGTATCTATTACTTCTACCTATTACCATTTTTGTATGTGTCTGGCCCTACTCTTTTTAACATTTCTCATGTATTCCTTAAATTGAGACCTACCTTCAGTTGTTTCCAACTACTTGCATTCTTTATCCAGGGAAGATGGGTACTCTTAGTTTCTCTCTATGCCTTGGACTGGAGTTCTTCAGTCTTGGATAAGAATGAGCAATACTGTGAGAGTGGAAAAGAAGTGATAATGGTGGGGAAAGGAACCCCTGGGGAGAGGAGGATAGCCAAGAATCTGATTAACTGACAGCTCTCATTTTTTTGTGAATTCTCTTTAAAAAAAGGTTTTTTTGTGGTTCTCTATTATTAAGAGATGAGGTAGCTCCATGTGGGAAATTTACAGCAAGAGGATGAACAGAGGAGGTGAAAAATACAGTGTGAAGACCTGGCAGAACCTGGGAGGAGAGTGACAAGGGGGGTTGTTATTTCCTTCTATGAGTCTGGGACCTGCAGAGTTTGAGGGTTGCTTCCTTAAGTTGACTTTCCTGAGTACTGGAAAGTCACCTGCAGAGGAAGATGTGGCTGTCCATATTTAAAGTACAGTAAAGCACACGACATAAAAAATGCAAAATGTGTTTTCAGAATGTGCTTCTTTATACTTAGCCTTAAATGACAAATGTATTTGGGATGATTTTGATACAAATTGGATCGGTTTTGATGTTGAAATTATTTTTGTGGGTACTGTGATTTTCTACGTACTTTGTGAATGTTTGCTTCTGTGATTATTCATGTAAGAAGCAATAAAAGGTCCTAATACTTATTAGACAATAAATCTCCTGAGAATGCTTGTAGGATGTTCATCTTGTATACAATGTTAGTTGGTAACCCTGAGGGCATGTAAACTTCAGTAAGCTATGTATCACTTGCATATAAAAATAACATGTAGTTCATATTTATCATCACTGTGATAAAATAATATTTTCTTGGTAGTTCCATGTGAGAAAAATATTTAGTTTCAAAACAGAACTTGTGAAATTTTTCTTATTCTTCTTGACTTGGAACATCTAAGAGAATATCTTTTTCTTTTAGCTTTCTGTCAGACTTTTCAAAGTAATCATCCAGTGCTTACTTGAGTATATGTGCTAAGTGGAAACTGAACATAACCACAAAGTCCAAGATGATCCAACACTATTCTTTACATTGTTGAAATATAAGCTTTTCTCCTTAAAAAGAATTGGACCCTGAATCCTATTGATTCCTAGAATTGAAATGCTATAGAGGGCACTTTAGTTCTTTACATGATAGGTATCTGTGTGGTATGTAGGTTATGTTTTATTGACATTGGGAAGTAGCAAAGTAAACATTTAATTTAGCAAAATCAGTAAAAAATATTTGAGGCTGCTTTGTAGTGAGTATAATATGTCAATGATTTTTTAAAATCTCTGATTAGTTTCACAGTTTACAAAGTCGCTTTATCAGTGAATCTCCTCTTGGCATCTTCTTGAGGGTTCACAGTGGAAAAGCAGGAATGAAGATTTTATGTATAAATGATAGAAGGAGACCCAAGGCATTCTCTGGTTTATCTCTCTTCCTGCTGTTAATAAGTGACATCATTGACATTGCAACCTGGTTCTTGGATTTTTAGTCCAAGACTTTGTTTGGGTTGAGAATAGTTTCAGAAATACTTTTTTTAAAAACTGTGATCTGAATATGCAGAGGTCAGCTAAGTTTTTGACAGAAATTTTATAATGGGAACAAATTATCTTTTTAGGTTCATATTGTAGTGACTTCAAAAAGTGTTAAGATTTACATTGACTGCTATGAAATTATAGAAAAAGACATTAAAGAAGCCGGAAATATCACAACTGATGGCTATGAAATTCTTGGAAAACTACTTAAAGGGGAAAGGAAATCAGCCACAGTAAGTAATGTGTTTCTGTATTTTTTTGGTACCTTGTATTAAGAATTGATGGGAAAATTTCTAAATAGCTCAATGCTATTATTAATGCTATTAATGCTATTTATTAATATTTTACTCAGTGAGTTTTAAGCTGTCCAGTTCGCTGGTCAGAAGCAACACAAATAGTTGTTAGTGTAGCCAGTGAAATCTAAAGCATTATTTGTTTTTCTTTAAAGTTGGTACTTAGTAATGCGAATGTGTAATATGGACACAAGGCGTGACTGAGCACAGCTGTGTCCAATCACAGGAGTTTCTGGTCCATCCCGGAAGCTCAGTGTTGCTGGGCAGACAACTGAAGCCTCCCTCTCAAGTCTAAGTTAGGAACTTGCCTGTTCTATTCAAAATGTGATCTAGTCGTAAAGACTCAAAAATGCAAAGTTTTTCTGGGACAAAACTAATTAAACTCATATGAACTGTCAGTTAATAAACATTCCACTAAAAGCAATCTGCTAAGTCATTATTTAATTTAACTTCCAGCTATAGGCAAGATTTTCTTCTGGACTCAAAAGGGAAAGTTTTCAGTTTATAATACAGAAACAGTTCAAATTTACTGTGGCTGTGATTAAAACCCAACCTTTTTGTTGAACACTGTACTTGATAAGAAAATAGGACAATGATATTGGGTTTTTAAAAAGAATGATTATATCACCCTGTCCTTCTTTGTCAGAAGAATGATTTTTTAAACTGTAGAAAGAAGATATATTGGAATTGTTAAATTTAGAACCATAGGACAAGTTATCAGTCAGCCCCTTGGTAACAATGTCTAAAACAAAAGTGTATCAACTGTAGATTAAGTGAGAAAGTGATTTCTCTAATGTCACTTTTCTACACGGTTGGTGTTTAAAAAACTGACTGAAATGTGCTTAGCTTTCAAGTTCATCTCAGTATAAAAATTAATGTTTTCTTAAGAAAAACAAAAGTCACTCACATTTCATAGTGACCAAAGGCATGAATCAGGAGACGGAGTTTCACCCACGCACTTCGCTTCGCTCTCTCTCTTAAGAATATATTTTATGGTCTTTCCTTATGAGGGAAAAGTCTCACTGTTCTCTAGGGCTCTCGCTCTGAGAGTCTGTGTGAGAAATCAGCAAAGGTTAAACCCAGAAACATCAGAGTGAAACGATTTTCATGCTTATTTAGCTGATGTTGCTGTTGCTTGCTTGCAGTTCCAAATCCAGAGTTTTGACATCGTCTGCAGCCCCGTGTGGACCAGTCGAGACAGATGCTGTGATATTCCGTCCAGGGTAAGTACAGCGGACTGGTCCTGTGGGCTGGAACAGGGAGCCTTCGTGGTGCAGATGGTCCGGTACAGGAAATAACACTCAGCAGCTGCGTCCCCAGATTGGAGCTGAGGGACACAAATGTGCACCTGCCCCTCCGCAAGCACAGCCCTGGCCAGCGCCTGGGTTATCCTCTCTCTGGGGTGAGGAATATGCAAAACTTATCCGGAAGCACTCTCTGGCAGTCAGAGAGTCCTGTTGAGTCAGTGTGTCTGATCAGTGTACTTCCTGCAAAGTCTTCCTCCTGCTTATAAAATATCAGCACTTTACAGAGTAAACAGTCACTTTTCTGGATATCTAAGGATTTCTAGATGATAGAAATAACATTTCTGTTTGAGAAGATGGTTGTTCCCCCCAGTAGCAGTGTTTGCAAAGTTGATCATGGACACTGGCTTTGAATTTTCTCAAAGAACTGCATACATGCACGTAATGAGTGTGCACTGTGGCAGTGGACAAACATTTAGTCTGTATGCTACCATGAAAGCAGTGAAAAGTGATCTTCTGAGAGAAGTGGGAGGAGAGAAAAGCTCATCAGAGATGTATGAAGTTGTGCTGCCTTTGGATCCTATCTCTGGGCATTCAGCCAGCCTCAGATTAGAAATATTCCTCAGCATTTATGTCTGTGCTGACCATGTACAGACTTTATTGACTCTCTATACTCCTCTATATAGTATAGCCGTTATTCATAGCATTCACATTGTATTAGTATTTCTTTTTTTTTTTTTTTTTGAGACAGGGTCTCGCTTTGTGGTTCAGGCTGGCCCTGAGCTCAGCCTCAAACTCACATCACAATCCTCCTGCCTCTGCCTCCCGAGTGCTGGTATTACAGGCGTGAGCCACCACGCCCGGCACTGTGGTATGTGGTACTGGTTGCTGCTGGGTGTGGGTCTCCACACCCAGTATTGTTATGTGGTTACCGGGGA
>PVIR01019240.1:0-32208 GCA_004026965.1 Petromus typicus
AAAAGAAAAGAAATTAAATTACTGATCAAAATGTTCTGCTGATTAAGAGTTTTCTCAAGGCAAATTTAACATCTTTGTTCCTAAGGCTATAGATTAAAGGATTCATCATGGGAACCACGTTGGTGTAAAAGACAGAAGAAACTTTTCCCTCATCCATAGATCCAGCAGAGGATGGCTTCAAATACATGAATGCACCTGATCCAAAGAAGAGAGAAACTGCAACTATGTGGGAGCTGCAGGTACTGAAGGCTTTGGATCTGCCTTCAGGGGAGCTCATGTGGAAGATACTGTAGAGAATGAAACCATAGGAGGCAAAGATGGTGACACTGGGCACAATGATGTTGATCCCCACCACAATGAAAACCTCCAATTCATTGGCATAGGTGTTGGTGCAGGAAAGCTGCATCACGGGAAGAAGGTCACAGAAATAGTGGTTGATAGTGTTTGCATCACAGAAGGTCAGTCTCAGCATGCATCCTGTGTGGGCCATGGCACCAGAAAATGCCATGAGGTATGAACCAAGCATAAGATTGCAGCACACTCTAGGAGACATGACTGTGTTATACAGCAGTGGATTACAGATGGCCACATAGCGATCATAGGCCATTACCATCAACACATAACACTCAGAAATGACAAAGAAGCTGTAAAAATATAGTTGCATCATGCACCCTGTATAAGAAATAACATTCATCTTTAATATGAAGTTCATGAGCATTTTGGGTGTAAATACAGAAGAATAACAGACGTCAATAAAGGACAAGTTGAACAGAAAAAAGTACATAGGAGTGTGAAGTTGTGAATTTAGCCCAATTAGGATTATCAATCCTAAATTTCCCGATACTGTGAGCAAATACATGAGTAAAAACAAGAAGAAGAGTGGTATTTGGAGATCTGGTCGGTCTGTCAACCCCATCAGAATGAATTCAGTCACAAAAGAGCCATTTTCTGAAGTCATTCTTCTCTAGTAGAATCTGTGGTCATGGTAAAAAACAGTCACATTAAAGGACAGCCTTGTTTTTCCTGCATTATCTCTTCTCCCTACAATGGAGACTAGACTGTCAAATTCTAAAGCTCACCTAATCTGAGCCCACAGAATCAGTCTTTATCGAAACCAGAAGCCAACAGGATATCTGCTTGTTAGAGTCTAACTAAACTAACAATAATGAAGGGTATCACTGACTGACCTACAAATTAAAGTCCAGTGCTGCCATAACCAAAGGTGACTGCTCAAAAATCAAGGGCTAACAGAGAAAAGGCTTCAGGAAAGAACAGCTTTCTCTTGTTTCCTCGCTCTTTCCTTCACCTATCCACCTGCTCACCAGTTAAATTGAAAGCAGAGACCTTAACAGCTTGGTGCTGATCTATAACCAGCAGTGGAGTTACAACCTCTGTAATCAGCAGAGACTCGTGAGGTGAGAAAGGGATAAAACAAAGCACCAATTCTAATTCACAAGTGAAGAAGCACCGTCTTGGAGAGGTGAGTTGCTAATCATTTCACAAAATGAAAGTACTAAATTTTCTCAGACAAGAGAGTTCTGTCCTTGCACAATGAGCATACTGCCTAAGACAATCTGTATCCTGTGAACTCCTTCATGTTTCCAAACATTTCTGTTCCCTATCTGAACAAAATCCCCTGTCAACTCTATGTGAGACCCAGGACTGACAAACATAAGTACTGAACCAGCCTAACTTAGATCCCTTTACTGCAGAGGACAGCATTCATAGCCATAGAATTTGTAAACTCACCCTTCTTAGGCCAAGAACTTTGGAGATTTCTTATCCTTGTTACTTGCTCACCAAAGAACTGAAACAAGAATTTGGGAGTTATAGACTTGGTTCCTAGGATACTGAGAGGAGAGAGTGCAGATTGAATTTTCATCCTGGCCTGGAAATTTTTGTAAACTCTAGATCACGTTTTCTGATTGTGACTTTGAGTCTTTTCCCATAACAGAAAAAAAAGTCTTCATTATTAAAGATTCAGTGTGAAACCAGTGACACAATGTGATTGGTAATAAGCAGAATAAGAGTTTGCCAGATCTGTTCCCCAGAGAACAAATTCAGCTTTAAAAGAGAAATAAACAGATTGTGTTTACATCCTGGACTATGACCTGCCTTTAGTTCCCGAGGGACTCACAAATTCATTCTAACATCTTCCTTTACCCAGGGGCCTGAACAACCCCCAACACAAAGCCAAAATAAGTTTCCTTCTCTCCATCTTTGTTTATCCAGTGGGAAATAGACTATTGCTTCTCTCTTTTCTCTCCATTCTAAATGGAGATTTTCTGACACATTCTTGCTCCTTGCTTGTCATTTTCTTCATCTGAAAATTTACAAGAATTACAATAACTCCATTCAGTTGTTTATTATGGAATATCTCATTTTTGAAATCCATTTCTCCCTTCTAAAGTTTTTCTTTTGTAGCACTGGAGAATGAATCTAGACATTTCTCACTGAGCTCCAACTCTAGCCCGTTTTATTTATTTGTTTGTTTGTTTATTTGTTTTTTATTGAATTCTGAAATTGGATCTTGTTAAGTCACAAAGTTGCACAGAGTAGGCTCAAATTAATTATTCTTTTGCCTTGGCCTCTCAGAGTGCTGATTAAGGACAAGTGCAATCTCACTCATTTCTCCCTTGCAAAGTGTCACTTCTGGACAACTAGTAGAAGTTCATGTATCAGTGTCCATTTGGAAATAAATTTATGTTAACCATTCCTGCTAATTAGGATATACAGTTGTGTGATCTAAGTAGATGTCTATCAAAGATGAAAGTCTTGTGTTGGGAAATGTATGCTTAAGTTTTACCCTGGATAAGTAGTGTCCTCTGATAAGAAATTCGCCTTGGACAATATCTGAATTAACTTTAAAAATTCCTCTAAGGGATATACCAAATGAAATCTCTTAGGAAATATTTAATATCAAATTTAGAACCTTGATAAACATTTATCTAATTCTAAAACTTGCAGAAAATAGTAAAAATAATGTTGCAGAAAAATCTGGGACTTATTTTATAATCTCTTTTCCTCTTAACTACAAAAAAATTTTCATTCTATTAAAATTTTCATTTATTTTTTCTATGATTTTTATTTTACTGGTGAATCTGTAGCACAATGATCTCACTTAACACATCTTTGTTCTTTTCCTACCCTTCTCCCTGTCACCTCTCCTTCCACCTCCAGGTTCTCTTCCAATATGCAAAAGATCTAAATCTCTACTTCCTGTTAGCTAGTTTGGATTTTGCTCCTTGTTAAAGAAGGCAGTTATTTCAATCATGCTTTCAGGAAAGGGAGCATTTAAGGACTTTCTTCTTTTCATTACACTTTCATTCTGCCTGGGAATCACAAATAATACACTATTATCTTGAAAACATTCTTACACTACTCTCATTTTTGCTTTTAACTCTTAAGTCATGAGAACTTAAAGTCACAGAAATGAGACACAGTGGTATAAAGAATTCATACAGATAACGCATGAAGAGAAACAAAAGAAATAGTACATAAAGACAAATTGAGTGCATTCAGTCATGACTGAAATATGAATTAAACATATATTTCAAATGAAACAAAATTGAAAGTCAAAAATCAGCTCTCAAATAATGATCACTTATTTTTAACAAAGATGTCAGGATAATTTGTGGGTGAAGAATTGTCTTTTCAAAAAATAATACTGGAACAATTTTATATCCACATACAAAAATGATTCCAATGCTTAATTTAGAATATAAAATTAATGCAAAATAAACTATAGATTTAAACGTAAGAAGTAATGTAATAAAACTCTCAGGTCAAAAATGGAAGTAAATATTTTTTAACTTGAAATAAATAAGGCTTCTTAGATACTATATTTTAAGAACAAAAACGTAAAAGATAAATTGAATTTGATCAAAATTAAATTTTGAGAGATTCACTTAACATCATCAAGGGAAGAAAATGATGACTCAGAGAAGGAAGTATTTCCAAACCCTATGCCATAAGCATTAGTATCTCAAATTTATTAAGACAAGTCATTTTAAAATAGGTTACACGTATTCATATACAATATGAATGTATATTGGGACATATATTCCCCAAAAAGATATACGAGAGGCTAAAACACAAAATGATTCTAAAATGATTCTCAAAATCTTCATTAATAATGGAAATACAAATCAACCAAAGAATCCACCTCACACTCATTACAATGGTTTTTAATTTAAAAAGACAATTAATACCAAATGTTAATGAAGGTATGAAAACTTGAATGCTAAGACACTGCTGGTGAAATTAATGTTTTCAGCTACTTATAAAACAATATGCATTTTCCTTAAAAGACTAGAAATATAATTACCAATGGAGCCAGTAATTCCCTTCCGACCTATATGTTTAAGGAAAACATATATTCTTACAAACTCTTGTGCATGAACGTTAATAATATCTTTACTTATAATAACCAAGAATAGATAATTTCTAAATGTTCATCAATTGGTTAATGGTCTAATAAAATGTAATATATCCAAACAATTAGCTATCATTCAGCCAAAAAAATTAGCAG
The DNA here is from genome assembly GCA_004026965.1 of Petromus typicus. Lineage (NCBI taxonomy): Eukaryota > Metazoa > Chordata > Mammalia > Rodentia > Petromuridae > Petromus > Petromus typicus. The sequence continues at coordinate 4,532 of PVIR01019240.1, forward strand.
TGATACATATTATAAGTTCCAAAATAGGTGAACTTTAAAAACATTATACCATATGAAAAAACCTGGTCAGGAAGAATGTTCCACTTCTCTGAGCTTTCCAAGATAAACAAGTTCAGAAGTAGAAAATAAACTCATGATTTTAGAGGGCCTGGTATGGGAAGAAATATATATTGTGTTAACATTAATGAAAAGAAAGCAGGCAGAGGTAGTCATTTTATCTTCAGACAAGACTCAATTTGGAACAAGTGTAGGTTATTCATGGTAAAAAGTACTACATAACAATAGAAGAGTCATTATTCCTAGAAGATATAAGACCCTCAGTTTGATTTCTCCTAAGGACACAATATCAAAATTCACTAGGAAAAAAGACAGAGTATAGGTCCACTACTGTGCTTGGAGACCTCAGAACCCCTATCTTAGAAATAGGAAGGTCCCACAGGAAACTCACAGTTGAAAGCATCAGCTTTCAACTAGGGTGTTGATATCTATAGACTGCTTCATCCCCAAAATAGCAGAAAATTCATGACTTAAAACATTTATCATGATAAATTATATTCTGAGACATAAATACATTTTAAGATTTGAAAAAATACAAATTATTCAATCACAGGCTGGAAACCCATAACAGAAAAATAAGTACAAAATACAAATATAACTGAAGAACAAATACTTAATCAAAGAAGATATTATAGATAGCAAATAATCATATGAAAATACACTCTACAACATCTTTATATTCAGCAAAGTGAAAAGAGCAATAAATACAAAACTAGCCTACTAGAATAGCCAAATTCCAGAAAACTAATAATAACAAACACTAGTGAGGATATAGAAAAAAGGAACTCCAATATATTACTTGTGGGAAATTAAAATAGTAAACCAATTTAAAAGATAGTTTGACAGCTTCTTAAACAACTAAATCTACTCATAATATGACCCAGTAATCACACTCACAAATATTTATCCAGAGGGGTTGAAAACTTTTAACCACAAAAAAACACTACTCACACATGTACATAACAGATTTATTCAGAATTTCTAATATTTGGAAGCAGCAAATTGACTAAATAAATACTGGCCTCCTCAATGAAATATAACTCAATAATAAAAAGAAATGAGTCACCAAGCTGTGAGGACATAGAGAAATATTAAATGTATCTTCCCAAGTCAAAAAAGCCAGTTGGAAAATGATAAGTGCATATGATTCTAATTACATAGTGTTCCTTTAAAGGTAAAAATATAAAGTCAGTAAATAGGTCAGTAATTTCCAGAGTTAGAGGGTAACGAAATGAGAAATGGGCAAGTGTGGAAGATGAAAATGAAAACGCTTTCTATACTGAGGTCATGAAATACTTCATATGTTTGAATGGTCTTTGTATGCCGTGTATCTATTGGAACACACAGAAGCTAAAACACCAAGAGTGAATACCAGTGCAAGCTATGGAATTTCAGTGCTTGTCATTCATCAGTATGAGTTCACCAGCTGTAAAATGTTTCTCAAGTGAATAGCCAATGTTGACAACAGAGGACTCTGTGTATTTGTGGGGGCAGAGGACATATGGGAAATCTGTGCATGCTTTTGTCAATTTTACCATAAATCTAGTTTCTCTAAAATATATCTTTTTAAAAAAAGGGTTTTTGTATCATTCATCAATAGGAAAATGTAAAATTAAACTGTGATGAGCTATCACCACAGTTACATTAAAAGGATTAAATTCGCTTTTATAATTGCAGTTTTGTTGGAAGTTTTGTTGTGAAGAGACATCATGTGTGAGCTGTGGGATGGCCCTGAGGCTGCGCTCTTTGTTGCTTCCTAGTGGAACCAGGGTGCCTCCTCCTGGCCATAAGCTTCCACCAAGAGCCCCTTCAAGCCCTAATGTCCACATGCAGTACCTAATGATTACATGCATCGTCAAGAATTGTACATGTGCATAAACACCTTAATTCTTTTTACTTCCCCTTTCTTTCTCCTCACTCCTCCCCACTTCTATCTCTAACTCTCCTTCTAATTTGCAAAAGATCAATCTCCCTGTGTTCTATTATCTTTAATTTTGTCCTTTATACTTTAGGGGTTTTTAGGGGAGTTGTTTGTTGTTGTTGTTGTTGTTGTTTTGCTTTTTTGTTTGTTTGTTTGAGACAGGGTCTTGCTTTCAGTTCAGGCTGGCCCTGAACTCAATATGTAGCCCAGACTAGCTTTAAACTCACAGCAGTCCTTCTGCCTCTGCCTCTGCCTCTGCCTCTGCCTCTGCCTCTTGAATGTTGGGATTTTAGGCATGAGCCACCACATCCGGCATTGTGGTATGTGGTAATAGGTGTCAAAATTGGAACTTTGTGCTTGCTAGGCAGACGCCAGAACCACTGAGCTAAATCTTCAGCCCCAGCTTTAGGGATTTTTTTGTGTGCTGAGGATTAAACTTGGGACCTTGCACTTGCAAGGAAGGTAGGAGAACCACTGAGCTATACTCTCAGCCCTAGGTTTATCATATAAGAGAAAATAGACATATGATTTAATTCTCTTAACTATCATATCAAGGTGCATCCATTTTTTACTTGTAACTCAAGTTTTCCCTTCTTTATTGGTTAGTAGGATTCTACTGTGTATGTATTCCACATTTTCTTTATCCATTCATCTATTGATGGGCATATTGGCCACTTCCAAGATTTAGCTAGTAAGAGCTGTGCTGCCATAAGCATGGATGTGTACATATGACCAGTATAACTTCTTTATGTCCTTGGAAAAGATAGCTAAACAAGGAATATCTGGGTCAAACTGAATTTCTATTTATAGGGGATTTTTTGAGGACTTTATATGCTGTATCACATTTATAAAGTAATTGTGAAGTTTTGAAGTTAACTTTACAAAATATGAAAATGAAAGATTCAATCTTAAAGAAAATTACATGTTCTAAAAAAAGAAATAGTCTTTTTTTTATATTGAGGATCTTCAAATGGAAGATTAGTGACCCAGTTTAATATAGGCTTTGTCAGTTCAAGTGTTAATGAAATACGTACAGTGCAGATATAACCTGTGAAATACTTTTAAAAGATACCAAGTGATTCAGATATTAGCTTATTACTTAAATATACTTTTATTTAATAGGGGAAACAATTTTATGAAAAGGAAGAACGAAAGAAATTGAAACAAGTCCTTTACCAAGTTCAACAAGTAAATATGTCTAAAACTCATTGAGGAATATCCAAGGTGTTGGTATTACAGTCATCGCAGGGGGAAGGAGTGGCTACTTCAAGATTTCAATGGAAAGTTTCACAAAGCCATACATATAGAGGTCTCTCTTGACTCTGCTGTTTCTATGTTTGGAGTATCATGAAATAATTAAGAGCAGCATACCATGGAAACATATGTGTATCCATGCTGAGAGCAGCACAGTTTGTAATAGCTAAATCTTATAAACAGTACAAATAACCCATCATATGAAAACTGGATAAAGAAGATGGGGGGGTTAATAAAATGGAGTATAAGCCATAAAGAATCATACATTGGAGACATTTATAGTTACGTGGAAGCACCTCGAGACAATGTCATAACTGAAATTAATCAGACACAGATGTGTAAAGAGTGTCATTTCTGTAGTTTGAGAAACTAAAGGTGCAAATGGGGTCCAGAATGTGTGATAGGTATTGTGAAATATGAAGAAAAATTTCAAAGGGAAAGGAGAACTGGGGAGAAGGGAGGAGAAAGCAAAGGAAGGGAAAATTTGATGGTAAAAAGAAAAAACAGGAAAATATGCTTATGTACACAGGAGAGAGGGGGTTGAGGATGGGAAGGACAGGAGAGGGAGACAGGAGAATGGAAAAAATGAGAATCAAGATATGCCATGTAGTGGGGGTTGAAAGGGAGACAGGACAATGCAAAAAATAATAATAAAGATATATTATACACAGGTACAAATTGCCAATGAGAAATGCGATCATAATGCATTTTGAAAATGTAGCAATAACCTTAATTTATTAAGAAGAAGATATGTCATGTACAGGCACAAATTCTCTATAGTGAATTCAATCCTAATGCATGCCTGAAGTTTACCAATATATTCAATAAAGGGAAAAAAACAAAAAATTGAAAAAAACTTATAAGTCAACAGACAACTCATGTTTAGTCTCATGAAGTTTAAACTGAATTGAGAGTTCCTTCAAAGGGAAAATATTATACTATTACAATTATCTTAGAAATTATTTACATTGTAATTTGGTGCACCGTATCAGAAATTTTTAGTCATTGACTTTAGTTTCCAAAATGGAAAATTGTCCATCATCCTATTCTTGAAAATAAATTTTCACTATTTGTTTCATTCTCCAAATGTAGTTTTTGAGTTCTCATTGCTCTGCAAGAAGAAATAACAAGTTTTAAATTCTTCAAATTTCAAATGGGAATAGCATATTAAAATCAATAAAAATAGAATGATTTATTTGTTCCCCTATTTTCCTGCCCTCTGGGTAAAATTTCCTTAAAGTCAAATAGCCTAAGCTTGTGTTTAATTCAGAGAAACCTATAATTTTGATATTTTGGGGGTCTTCCATAAAAGAGAAGATAGAAAAGCAGGTATCACTTTCCCCTTCTTTGACTTTTTAAATCCTTTGTTTTGAACTTTAATTTCAATTAACATTCGTGATTTTATTTCTTTTTCTTCCTGGTTATCCACAAATATAGTCACTTCCATTCCTCAAAAAAATATTAACGTATGTCAATTCTGTTTATAATTTTTTCCAAAGCATTGAAAGAAGGGCAGACAATTACAGCGTTTATAGAACAGGAGGTACAGTCAGATTAAAATGCTATTAAATTTTCATTGATCATTCTTTGAATGGCAAACTCTTATTAATTGGCAGTGTGTTTCTTTGGGAACTGATCTGTCTGTTCCATTCTACCCCAACACTCAATGCTCTTAATGAAAAGATCCTAAAAACTACTTCTAATTTTCCATCTCAAGAAAATTCTGTTGCCAACTTGTGTCAATTATCTCTTATTTATACTAGTCTCACACAAAAGTACCATCAAGTTGTTCATCTGAACAAGAATTTAATACAAGAACTCTAAGAAAAATTTTTATATACTACTGTGTGATTTCTTTTTCTTTACTTCATTCCTTTCTTTTCTCATTCCTTCTTTCTTCTCCATCTTCTTCCTCTCTTCTTTCCCTCCTTCATTATTAATATAGATTTTTCCCTTCAAAATAATGAATGATTCTGCACATATTAAAATAAAATGGTACTATGCTGACATTGTGACTTGGATGGGACAATTTTTACTTACCAGTTGTGAATAAATCATGAGTCCTACATGTTGTCTGTACTTTAGTCTTTCTATCTTACACTGAGAGAGAATAAGTTTCTTTCATATGCTGCCGTTTTATAGAGATCTTTCTGCAGAGTATATCAAATACCACCTCTAGCTGTAAATATTATGCATAAATCTTTTAGTCAGATACATTTACTGCACCTAGTGCAGTGTAACTAATACCTATTAGATTATCAATGTATATTTACTGTATGGATGGGCTGGTGAAACTCAGAGAGGGCAATAATTTAGAGTCCCATAGTTCCCTGAGGAAAAAAATAAGCTTAACACAGAGTCTTATGATTTCAAGCCTACTACTTTTTCTAGAATATTTTGTCAACTTAATTTTTTTTTTTTTTAGGTTTTGTTGAGACAGAGTCTCACTTTGCAGTTCAGGCTGGCCCTGAGCTCAGCCTCAAACTCACATCGCAGCAGTCCTCCTGCCTCTGCCTCCCGAGTGCTGGGATTACAGGCGTGAGCCACCACACCCGGCACTGTGGTATGTGGTGCTGACTGATGCTGGGTGAACTTCATTTTCTTAGTCTTTTTCACATAATGTCAAGCATGACAAAAAAAAAAAATGGAGAAAAGTGACATTGTGCAAATGATAAGGAAAAAGAGAAAAGATAATGTCAAAAAATATTTGGAAAATAAGACAAGTTTCTAATATTGTCCCCCAAGCTTAGAAAGAAATATGATGATTAAGCTTTGACCAAAATATTTTATGTTGTATTATTTAATGTTTCTGATACAATCTATCTTCTGCTCAAAGATTTTCTCAGGGCAACTTTTACATCTTTGTTCCTCAAACAATAGATTAAGGGGTTCATCATGGGAACCACAATGGTATAGAAGACAGAAGAGACTTTTCCCTCATCCATAGACCCAGCAGATGATGGCTTCAAATACATGAAGGCACCTGATCCAAAGAAGAGAGAAACTGCAACTATATGGGAGCTGCAGGTGCTGAAGGCTTTGGACCTGCCCTCAGGGGAGCTTATTTTAAATATACTATAGAGGATGAACACATAAGACAGAAAGATGGTAACACTGGGCACAATGATGTTGATGCCCCCCACAATAAACACCACCACTTCATTGGTGTAGGTGCTGGTGCAGGAGAGCTCAAGCAAAGGGAGAATGTCACAGAAATAGTGGTTGATGGTGTTTGCGTCACAGAAGGTCAGTCTCAGCATGCATCCTGTGTGGGCCATGGCACCAGAAAATGCCATGAGGTATGAACCAAGCATAAGATTGCAGCACACTCTAGGGGACATGACCATGTTGTACAGCAGTGGATTACAGATGGCCACGTAGCGATCATAGGCCATTGATGTCAGCACATAGCATTCAGCAATGATAAAGAAACAGTAAAAGTACAGCTGGGTCATACACCCTCTGTAGGAGATAGCATTCTTCTTTGATATGAAGTTGAGGAGCATTTTGGGTGTAAATACAGAAGAATAATTAAGATCAATGAACGATAAGTTAAAGAGGAAAAAGTACATGGGAGTATGAAGATGGGAATTCAACCCAATTAGAGTTAGTAAGCCCAAATTTCCTAATACAGTGACCCCATATATTACTAGAAACAGGAAGAACAGTGGTATTTGGAGATCTGGCCGATCTGTTAAACCCACGAGAATAAATTTAGTCACAAAGGATCCATTTTCAAGAGTCATTTTCTCAATCAGATCTGTGGACACAGGAAAGAAAGGTTACATCCACTGTATCACAGCAATTCTTCCAACAATATCTTTTCTCACAAATGTGAGGCACAGCTTGGGAGTGTCAAAACCTAACCAGCCTGAATCCAAAAAATTTGCCTTTTATATTACCCAGCACTGAATAATATTATTTTCCCTTCTTCCAAGTCTATTTTTTCCCTTTGTTAAAGTCTTACAAGTTACATTTAGTTTTGAAAAAAGCATTTTGAATTTAGCCAGTATAACCAAGGCCAGTCCTGCCATATGAAAACATATAGCTGCCTTGAAACACCAAATGAAAAGGATAGACCAGCTGAGAGGTTTTTCTCTCTCTCTTTCCTCACCATTTCCTCCCATTTCAATCCTCATTCACTGGTGAAAGTGGAGATCGAGGTCTGTCATCTTGGCACTGGAGTCTAATGCAGATTATATTCTGGGGAGCAAGAACCATGAATACTTCTCTAATTAGGCAGAACAACCAGGCTCTCGGAACAAATGGTTCAATTACAGTCCCAAGATGCAGAAAAATTCTCGCCCAGAAGGGTGAGAGGTCTGTCCACGGTAAGGGTATTTACTAATTAAAATACTACACCCTTTATTTCCAATAATAATATGAACATTATTTACTTATCTTTCAAAGATGCACATCTATTACTTTCATTTGAGACTTAGAATACCAAAAAATGGGAGGAAAAAGAAGTATGTCAGATTCTTGGACTTCATCCCAAAATATGACTTCCTTATAGTAATGATAAAAATCAACACATAGGAAGAGAAACAATGTAAGATCTCCCATATATGTGTTAATCTAAAATATTCTATTCACATAAACAGAGTAAGGAATTGATGGTCATTAGCTAGTGAGAAATTCATGTGATTTTTGTCTGAAGCATATTGTTTAGTTATGTAAAACAGTTAAATGAGATATAAAACATGATGATAATAGTTAACAATACTCTACTATATACTCATAAATTGAGAATAAAATAGATCTTTAAGATTTCTTTTCATTATTCGTGTGTGATCACATATACCCAAAAGTGTAACTTTATAGAAACAATGGATTTGTTAACTATTTTCAGTGTCCAGATCATTTTATAAGGTACGTCTGTCAGCACATCATGTCATCTCACTCATATATATAATTTCACATGTGAGTGATATCCCAATATAAGTGTTACTGGAAGACATTAACATAAATGGATTTCAAAACTTACCCTTCTTAGGAGAGAAAACTTGGCTATATCCTTTGTTGTATTTTACCCCTGTTCCTGAAAGGACAATATAGGATCTTTGGCTTTTATTCCTTTGATTTTAACCTGACACAAAAGACTTGATTTTTCATATTCCCAGAAAGTCTTTCTAAATTAGTGATCATAATTTACCATGAAATGGTAACTCCTCTGTAGCATCAGCTTTGGAGAAAAATAAACAGCCCTTCTTATTACAATTGTCACTAGATGAGACCTGAGTATTTAACATGAGTTTAGTGATATACGCTTATCTATAAACAAGTCTCTTCCTAGAGAATAGACTCTCCATATAAAAAGTAAATGAAGAGATTATGTTTACTTCTCAAGCCACAATGTGTATTGAATTCTCTAGATACTCGATATTTCACTCAGGTTTTCCTTTCTCTTTAGGGATTGTACATCTCCCATGGTAGAGCGGAAATTGAACTCTTGTCTCCCCATCACTGTAATTTTACAGAGGAAATGTATCATTTGGGTTCTTTGTTATTTATTCCCACATATTTAATGGCAATCTTCACAGAGTTTACTTATAGGCTTCCTTATTGTTTTTTTGGTTTTGTTTTTTTTTTTAGGTTTTTGATCTTTAAACACAATGGACTATCTCCTGAATATTGTGTTGAGTTTTTAAATATAATCCTTTAGTATAGTTAGAAATTCAAAACTTCCTCATAGACAAGATGGAGAATTTAGTTACAAGACTGTTTTAGAATCTGTTCCTGTGCCTAAATGTTATAGTATTCTGGACAAATAATTTAACAGGTTTGTGCCACTGGTTCACATTTATCAAACAGGGATACCTAAAGAAAAATGTGTTTTACTAAACTTTTTTGATGATTATATAAGTTAAGGAAAAGGGTCAAAATAATGCCATGCAATTAGTTCTTCCCTCGTTGGGGAAGGAGACTGGGGGACGATCATGGACAATGATACTGCCCACAAATGGCTGATAGTTGGCTACCTGCTAACAGCTTGACAGCCATGAACGACAACAGAATGACTGACAGGACTATCACCCTTTGGCAGAGAGCAAAGTTTATTAGAATCATACAGGCTTATATAATGTACATGTGGAGGTTGTGGCCATAATAGCCTTGGGAAAAGAAGGAAGGTAAACTGAATATAATTAAAAATTCTAAGCAAATATTACAAAAAAATAGACGAATATGTAATCAGAGGGCAGAGAGCATCATGACCTTCACATCCCCATAAGTCACTTTTGACTCAGCCCCCAACATTCCTGGGATAAGTGTGCAGCAGCCAGGAGTCCTTAAGTGGCCCTCACAGCTCCTCCTTTTTTATTTCTTCCAAAGGGCCAGCATAGTGGTAAACATCTCAGGTCAAGACAACACTGTTGTTTGGCATCACAGGCAGCAGTATCCTATGAGGAAGTAAGTTAACAAGAGTATAAATACTACTCCAGCACTACCGAGAGCATATAAGAGTCTTTGCCACTATCCTTATGCATCAGGCCTTGAAGTTTATTTACAATTAGGGAAGCTAAGTTTTGAAAAGAGACATTAAGCAAAAGTTGATTAAAAGCCTGGAATATATCTAGTTGTAAGTCATGTATATTAAGAGACAGGTTATTTTTAAAATCCAATAAATATTTCATATTTTCCCAGAAATATTATAGTCTCCTTATAGTGTTGAGATATTACACAAATTTGAGTAGAATTCCAATCACATTGTAACATAGACTGATGCTGTAAAGAAAAGATTTGATCTCCTAGCCAGCGGGCAGCCTGCAGGAGATCTCCAACTTTAGACTTTAATGCTTGCTCAATAGTAGATTAATGCATCCATAGGGAATGGGCATCCTTTTGCCACCCATGAATAAGGCAGTGGGTTTGAACAGTGGTCTGTAAAGTCACCCCTACAACTGCAACCATAGCTGCTATGACAATTAATTCCAGCACCAAAAGGACAATTTCTTCAATGAATCGTTTAGAGCATCTAAACATATCAATAGTAATCTCATAAGTTAATCCCCTATAAGGATCATTCTTGCCAGGAATGAGTTAAATTAACTGGCAGCCAGATATTTGTACAATCTTTAAAAAGGAATATAGAGTCTCTGGAATGATTTAAAGAATAGAGAGCTATTTAAGCACATGAATAATCTGCAATTAAAACAAGTTAAAGAGTGAATATCATAGTCAAGAGAGACCTCACTTATGCCGATAACAAAGCATTAGATCTACAGACCTTTTCAACCTCTACAAGTTCCTACCCTTCAACTATGCTCAAATCTACATCTCCCACCACTACTACCTTCATCGTCACTAGAAAAAGCATTTTGTGTCTATGCATTTAACTATTTAAGATTTCATACATGATATTATGTAATATTTCTCTTTATGTGCCTTACTTATCACACTGTCACATATTTTCCTTCAGGTTTATCCCATATATTGTCACAAATACCCTGATTCACTTTTTAAGGCTAAATAACATCCCACTGTGCACATATGTAGTGCAATATTGCTTTATCCATTCCTCCATCAATGGATACTGAAGTTGATCATATATCTTAATATGAGGAATGCTGCTGTGAATGTGGGAGAGTAGTCATCTCTGAGGTAGTGGTATCATTTCCTGTGCAAGATAGGATCCTGAGTCATATGTTAAATATAAATTTGATTTTGAGAAATCTCCCTACATATAGTTTTCTATAGTGGACACACTGATCTCCATTTGCACTAAGAGTTTACAGAGTTCCCTTTCCTCCACCCCTTGCCAGGGCTTCTGTCTTTTTGATAATGATCATCATTGATCATTATAGTGGTGGATATCCACTATAGTTTTAACTTGAATTTCCCTGATATTATTGATGCTAAACAGTTTATAACAACCACAAAAACCCACCAAAATATTGCCAATATCCCAGAAACCCTTGAGGTGGCTCTTGCACATTTTCACTCCATCCATTTTTCCATTTATCATCCTGAATCTATCATGATAACTTGCTGGCTTTTCTCTACAACTTCTTCATCTAAATAGGGCCTGGTCATTCTCTGCCTTCCATCCACGGAAGAATGAAATGATGTGGAAGGGCACGTGTTGGCTGTGAAAGGATGTTAATCACATCTGGAACTGTCCATTCCACAGTGTGTTGAATGAAAGACTAATATATATCCTGGAAGAAAGTTGAACAGTAGTAAATTTTGTCTCAGTGAGCTGCTCGTATTTGTGCTTACCAACCACGGCTGCTCTGAGATTAAATAAGATATTGAAAGTTAGAATTTCCTACTGGCCCTGACACTGAAAATAAGGATGATAACATAGGCCACAATTTATCTGTTTTAATTTGATGTGCAGGCCAATATCAATTATGAATATATTCACAGATTCTAAATTAGAAAGCAGAGCTAGGAAATGTGAACTATGAAGGTTATATTCTGGACTTTTTTGTTATATTTTGTTTTCATTTATCCTCCTGGACTTTTCCATCCACTAAAACTATTGCTTATATGGCACTGATTTTTAAAAACAGATAAATGCTATCTAATTTTAAAACCGGTACATTTAAAATCGAAGTATCGGTCACAATCTCAACTCTATCATTTACAAATTGCCATCTTTCCCAGTCCATGAACACCCATAAGCATAAGTCCATCATCCCAACAGTGGAAACTAGGATTCTGCTTCATGTACAGCATGTGCTTCCAGGACTTGTCTGGGTAACACAGAAATGTTCCATGGGAGAGTGCAGAAGAAATAGCACATCTCACCACCTGTGGACAGTTTAACACTGTCAGTATCTCTTTAGTGATCCCTGAGGTTAGAAAATCCAACTCTGTGTCTAGGAGAAATTCTAAACTAGGCAAGTGATTTCACCAGCTTACAACTTGCTGAGAAAGGAGGCTGTCCCTCAAAATGCAAAACTTCCCAACAGCAAGTGAGATATGAGTGTTTTGAGGAATGTGCAAGGTGAAAATGAAGCCTAAGAAATAAACCACACCCTCCTTGCTTCATGAATGTCACAGTGCTAGAGACAAAACCCACTTGCTCCTGGTTTAAGGAAACATTTCTTATCAGTTCCCAATATGGACGTTATGCCAACTGAATCAATTTTCAGGATGACTTTATTATAATCCTATTTACAATTTATTTCATATAAGGTGAAACTCTTCTATGTGCATTATGAAAATATACCTGTATATTTTCTGTTACTGTGCCTTATTGATGACAGATATAGCAAACACATTGACACATTCCTAGCCACTTAATTCTTGCACAGTACTTGAGGCAAGAGTATGTGTGCATGTGTGCATTCCTCAGATGGGTGAATAATTAAATCAATTCATTCCTCTTGTGAATTCAGCAAATACTTTCTGCTAAGCTGTCCCAGTCTGGAGGTGAAACCCAGAACCACATACTTGGATCTGCTGCCCAAACATGAAATGGATTCTCAAACCATATAATTACTGTTAAGCAATCATTTCAAAAATCACAAAACTTGAAGTCAGTGGGTCAGTGTATGGAAGGGTATGAGTTTAGAATTAAAAAGAGTGGAGATATTCAATAAAAATTGATGCTTGAGAATATTAAGGATAAAGACCTCAAAGCACATTTTCTCTCTGACTTCTTCAGTCTTCATGAGACCTCAACAGATCATAACTATTTCAAAACTAATCCCAAGAAACAATAGAAGTTTGAGTAGAGAAAATCTATACGAAATAATTCAGAGTGCAAATAGAAAACTTCTTTATAGATCTTTAACAAGAGGACTATTTTTTGTTCTCAAAGATCCAAGCTTCCCAATGAATGTGGAAATGTTCTGAGTAGTGACACAGACAAATCTCATGGCTTCCAATTTAATTCTTGGCTGTGATGACTACAAATCTTTCACATCTTCTCCAAAATTTCTTTAAGGTTATTTACCTCAGAAATAATAATATAGGCCTATGGATATTTCTATGTACTATATGTAAACTACCAGACCTAATGTCTTTTGGAAAGAAATCCAAACAGACAGAACTTAGTTTCATATTTAATCAGCTATATTTCAGGCTTTGCTACCTTTAACTTTCAAAAGCTTATTTAAAGTGACTTAATTTTAAAGAAAGTCTATCTTTTAAAAAATAACATTTTATTTGTATTTTGAAATTTTCCAAATGAAAAGTCAGTGTTCTGGTTTAATATAGACTTAATCATACAAGTAACAATGAAACACACGAAGAGAGGCATATGAATGTAATGTCTGCAAAGAGTACCAAATAACATGCATATTAATTTCTTATTTAAATGACATACATATTAATTTCATATTTAAATTTCCTTTCTTAATAAGTTTTATCGAAAGTGATTGTATGTAAAGGACATATTTTTAAAAATTGACTTAACTGTTACAGATAATAAAAATGTATTGAAAACAATGAAATGTGTTGATGTTTAAGTCATTAGATAGGGAAGGAATGGCAACTTACTTAAAATATGAATTTAATAGAATTGTACATTTAAATACGAATAAGTCAACAAAGTACTTATCCTGAATAAAATAATAGACAAACATTGAATAGAAAATACCAAAAAAAGTGAAAATGGCATATATTTTTATAATTCTTTTGGAGAATTTTAAATTGTCACTTGGGCTATCAGACTAAGAATTTCAGAGTAGTCACCTTTTTTGCTGTTTTCTCACAAGGAGAATCATCCATCATTCTGGTCTTCAAAAGACAACAAAATCTGTTTTATTCTTCTAGAAATTGTAAGCTACTTCTTATTTTCTCTGATAAAAAGGGAACATTTAATGCCTTAAATTCCATATGGGAATAATATATGGAAGCCACAATTAATTTAATTGTTCCTTGGCTTTTTTTGTCCTCTGAGTAGACCTTTCTTTAAAATCAAATAACATAAGGTTGTATCAGAGCCAGAAAAGAAGTTATGATCTTCATATTGCAGCTTCTTCCACAAAAGAAGACAGTAATATCTTCCATATTCCTATTATTTTACTTTTTAAATTCCTTCTTCCTAATTTAAATTTCAAATATCACTTATTCACTTTCTTACTAATTCCCTACAAATGTGGCAACCCTTATTTTCAAAATAAGAGTAACATATGGCCATTTCAGTTCAAAAGATTTAGCAAAGTTTTATAAATAGTGAAGGACAGTATTCTACAAAACAGGATACACATTCAGATTAAAATGCTGTTTAAATTTTTATTGGTCATTCCCCACTTAGATATAGTTTCTTACTTATCTGTTTCTTGGAGTTCTATTATCTTCCAAGTTTCTATTATCCCAATTAAAAGACCTCAAATTCAATTCTAACCTCTTTTTTTTTCAAAGTGTTCTGTTTCAAATATCAAACAGTCACCTTCCATCTACATTAGCCCAACAGATTTTATTTTTCCAAACAAACGAACAACAAACAAAATAACCATCAAATTACTCCCTTGAATAAAAATAATAATAATGCAACAATAACTCAGAAAAAGCCATGTATCCTCTAGGAATAGCATCAGCTTTCAGAATAGAGTCATTTTCTTATATTTTGCATTTAATTTTAAAAATCTGAGTACATAAAATAGATAGAATGCATTCCAGAAAAAGTAGTAGACACTTGAAACCGAGAGACTAACAGTCTCTTTGAAGCTTTTTCTTTGAAGAATTGTAGGACTTTTAAGTACATTATTGACCTTTTTCAAATCCAGTGTCTCATTTATATAATAAATACATACCAACCATATAGTATTTGCAATTTAAATGATGTGAAATAAATAGAACCTTTTTGAAAACATTTTATAGTTTTTATAGCTACAATGTGGTCACATTTGGTAGATTATGAAGAAACATCTATGTCTCTGAAACAGCACTTTAAAGACATAATTCTTGCCTAGTAGAAGACAGCAGGCACTTAGTATAGACAAATTATCCCCTTCATTCTTTGTTACAAGTGGTAATTCCAAACAGTCCAGCCTAATGACTGTTAGGTTTCATGTTCACCTAGGTTTACTGTGTTTATTCATATACAGAAACACTCACTTCTAAGAAAAAGATCAGAATGACAGTAAAAAATTAAAGAGAAGATATTTATTTTTCTAGCATAATTTGTTATCAGCGAAAATGCTAAGGGAGAAATGGTGGAGCTGGTAGGAAAAGAAAGAAAATCTACTGAAAAAATTGCAAAATGAAACATGCTTCAAATTTTCTTCCTATTGATAAAAAAGTAATATAAGAACACTGCCACTAAAAATATTTTAAATAAAAATAATCTCTTCACAAATGGCCAGAGACATACTGAATTAGATCAGAACTTTCCCTTGATCATAGTTTTTCTCAGGGCAACTTTAACATCTTTGTTTCTTAAGCTGTAGATGAAAGGATTCATCATAGGAACCACAATAGTGTAGAAAACAGAAGAGATTTTCCCCTCATCCATAGACCCAGCAGAGGATGGCTTCAAATACATGAAGGCACCTGATCCAAAGAAGAGAGAAACTGCAACTATATGGGAGCTGCAGGTGCTGAAGGCTTTGGACCTGCCCTCAGGGGAGCTCATGTGGAAGATGCTGTAGAGGATGAAACCATAGGATGTAAAAATGGTGACACTGGGCACAATGATGTTGATCCCCACCACAATGAAAACCTCCAGTTCAATGGTGTAGGTGCTGGTGCAGGAGAGCTCAAGCAAAGGAAAGATGTCACAGAAATAGTGGTTGATGGTGTCTGCATCACAGAAGGTCAGTCTCAGCATGCATCCTGTGTGGGCCATGGCACCAGAAAATGCCATGAGGTATGAACCAAGCATAAGATTGCAGCACACTCTAGGGGACATGACCATGTTATATAGCAGTGGATTACAGATGGCCACGTAGCGATCATAGGCCATTGACGTCAGCATGTAACATTCAGCAATAATGAAGAAACTGAAAAAGTACAGCTGTGCCATACATCCTCTGTAAGAGATAACATTCTTTTTGTATATGAAGTTCATCAACATTTTTGGTGTAAACACGGAAGAATAACAAAGGTCAATGAAAGACAAGTTGAAGAGAAAAAAGTACATGGGAGTGTGAAGGTGTGAATTCAGCCCAATAAGAGCTATCAAACCCATATTTCCCAACACAGTTACCATATATATTACTAAAAATAGAAAAAACAGAGGCATTTGCAGGTCAGGCTTGTCTGTCAATCCTATCAGAATAAATTCACTCACAAAAGAGCCATTTCCAGAAGCCATTCTGCTCTAAGATAATCTGTGTGAATAGAGAAAAAAGAGGCTGCATCAGAGCCCACTCAACTCTTCCAGCAAAGTGTCAGGAATGTCTGAAATAACAAACCTGCATCCAGGGGATTTGCCTTTAATGTTGCTGTGATGCTGAGTGACATTGTCTTTTTATAGGATCTGAAGTATCTAATTTACTAAAGAATGTTAACAATGTAGCTAACAAGCAGAGGCCAGTGCTATTTGCAAACATAACAGTTAGAAAAATCAAATAAGAAGGGAGAAAATGCTTGGTCAAGCTTATAATTGTCTTTCCCACATTATATCATTTTTTCTTTGTGTGGACCCTTCTCTTATAAAAAAAAAATGGAGTCAGAGAATTTTGATCTTTGTGTTGATCTCTAAAGCAGATTAGACTGTGGTGAGGTAGGAATCGTGAACAATTTCCAATCAAAAACCAAAGAACCAAACTCTAGAAATTATCCCGTCACTCTCTCCTGACATAGAAACCTTTAAATATCTTGAAGAATGACAGACTCAGCTATGAATAATTTATTTATTAAAATGCTTCATATATATGCCCACTTCCTCTGAACACTGTGCTTCCATCAAAGATATTCTCTACTAGCTTCACTTGAGTCTTGAGATTACAGATAATAAAAAAATAACATATGTTAATTATCTTCATTGTTCAGATCATTTCCCAATCTTTATGTCAACACATTAATTTGTATGTATATATGATAATACATGGTAGGAATTTCTGAATGAAGTGTTAAAATGAAGGACATTAATATCAATAGATTTCAGGACTTACCTTCCTAGGAGACAAAATTTTACTCTTTCCTTATTGATTTTCACCCTGGGGCATGAAGAGAAGACCAGGCTCTCAGGCTTTGGTGGTTTCAACTACAAGAGGATGCAGCACAGACTTAATTTCTCATATTTCCTGGAAATCCTGCAGAAAGAGTGGCAGTAATGTATAATGATAATTATTTCTCCTACAAAATATCAGCTTTGCAGAAAACAAACAGCATTCTTTATTATCACCTTTTCTACCAAATGAGATACCAGATTGAACATGAATTTATTGTCGTAATGCACTTGGCTACAAGCATGAGAGCTTGCTCGGTCTTTTCCTAGAGAGCAGATCTAGACATAAAAAGGAAATGAAGGGATTGTGCTTACTCCTTAAATCATCATATGGCTTTAGTTCCTTAGGGACTCAATACCTCACTTGGGTTTTCGCTTCCCTTTAGGGATTCCATATCCACAATTTCCCCATTATATTGCTCTCCTAAGGGAAGGTTTTTTTTTTTTTTTCTTTTTTCATTTGAGTTCTTTATTTTTTTATTCCAACATTTTTAATGGTAACTGTCCATGTACATCCAAATTCCCCTATTTCTTTATCTGAAATTTTTCAGAAACTGCAGTAATTCACTGCACTGTCAGCCCTGAAATACCACCAGACCTACTTTTAATGTATGGCATCTATACTAAAGTTTTAACCTCTAAACACTGATTGGAAATGTCTACTTGAGTATTCTGCAGAACAAAATGGTGATGAGGTCAAAAATGTCTAAATTTCTCATACAGAAAGAGCTAGCAAGTTAAAAAATATATGTCCGAGTTTTGCACTAAGCTTCCTAATTACAGTATTTGGACATGTTATTTAACATCTTTGTGCAACAGATTCATATCTGTAAAATAAGAAAGGTTTAAATAACACTTTTGCTGGATTGTTGTGATTACATTTTTAAAAGATATAGTTAAAGGTCAAACTAATGATCTGAGTAAGGTAACAATCAGCTATCAAATGTTAGGGTTTGTGCCTGGCTGTCCTCCCAAGTCCTTGGGTGTTTTGTTAGAGTGCATCAGTTGTCATTCAGCATTTTTTTCGTGCTTGGTTGCCCTCTCCTAGTGCTTTGTCCAGAAGGACCAAGCTTCTGTCAGCTCTATTATCATGTCTGTTTATTGATATTCTCCATTTTCCATTTTCTTTAGCTCTAAATATGAAATACGTAAAGTAACAAGAGGAAATACACCACAAGATCTTCTCTTGGATCACATTCCTAGTATATCTACATTCTTTTCTATGCATTTCAGAGTCTTCTCATGTTTATTTTATATATAATATCTGGGGTTTTCACTTGTACTGAATAGGAGAGTTTAATCTACTCCTTATCCCCAGATATGAACTACCTCACATATTGTTTCTATTTATATTCATTTTTAGGTCATTACTTTAGATGGCTGGGTATCCTTTTAAAAATTGGACTGCATATGTATTATCTTATTTATGCATACAGCAATCATATAATGAAAATAATGCCTTATAAGGGGAGATGAGACTCAGAGGCATTAAGCAAATGATCTAGAATCATACATCCCAGCATGTGTGAATTTACTTTGATTCACCATTCACCATTTCATTTGAATATGTTTTCTTTAAATGTCTTTCCAACTTTCAAGGTAAACACACCTTTGGAATCTGCCCAACCTAATCTTGTAAAAGTAAGTTACTATTTTGCATTCTTTTAGATGATCTGACTACCTGGACTTTTCCGGAATACTGACAAGCCTCTTGAACCTGCAACCCATGAATTTTGGCAGTGAATTGTCAAAGATTGAAAATTTATCACTGTCACTTGATAAAGTACCTTTTAACAAATTAAAAAATTATAAGGGTACAAAAAACCTTTATTGAGTCAGTAGATACAATGCTGTAATGAAGTTGTTCTTCCTATTTTATCTGAAGGAGATGATTACAGCTGACAGATTCAATCTTCTGAAGTATGTTTAAAATTTTGAATGAATGTGATTATATTGATTCTTCCTACCCAGGAGCAAAGTATATCTTTCCATTATTTGATATCTTCTTCTATCTCCTTTTTCAGAGCCCTGTAGTTTTCAGAATAAAGGTGTTTTGCCTATTTTGTTAGACTTATTCCTAGATATTTCATTTTTTGGGTGATATTGTGAAAGAGACTGACTTCCCAACTTTTATCTCAGTGTGTCTGCCATTTGTGTATAGAAATACTGATGATCTTTGAGCACTAACCTTGTATCCAGCTACACTACTAAATTTGGCGAGCAGGTCCAGCAGTTTTTTAATTGAGTTTTCAGGATCCTGTAGATAGAGTATCATGTCATCAGCAAATAATAACAATTTAACTTCTTCTTTTTCTTATCTTTATTCCTTTTGTTTCTTTCTCTTGCCTAATTGCTGTGGCTGATCATCTTAGTGTGAAAGGTTTCAGTTTTTGACCATTTAGTATGATGCTGGCTGATGGTTTCTCATAGATAGCTTTTATTAGTTTCAGATAGAGACCATCATTTCCAGTCTTCTGTAGGGCTATACTCACACAACTACTACATAGATTCAATGCAATTCCGATTGAAATCCCAACAACATATTTCACAGATCTAGAGAAAAAAATCCAAACATTCATCATGAACCACAAAAGACATAGAATAGCTAAAGCAATTCTAAGCAACAGGGACATGGTGGGGAGTATTGTGATTCTGAGCCTGAAACTACAGTATAAAGCCACTGTGATAAAAACTGCATGGCATTGGCAAAGCAACATACCTGAGGACCAGTGAAATAGATTAGAAGATCCATAAACAACTCCATATACACTGAGTCACCTCACCTTTGACAAAAGAGACAAAAATTCTCAATGGAGGAAAGATGGCCTCTTTAACAAATGGTGCTGGGGCCGGGGATTTAGCTCAGTGGTTCCAGCACCAGTCTTGCAAGCATAAGGACCTGGGTTCGATCCTCAGTAATCACTTACAATACTGGGTGTGGAGACTCACCCTAGCAGCAATTAGTATCAATACGACAGTGCCGGGTGTAGTGGGTCACACCTGTAATCCCAGCACTTGGGAGGCAGAGGCAGGAGGATTGCTGTAATGTGAGTTGGAGGCTGAGCTCAGGGCCAGCCTGACCTACAAAAGTGAGACCCTGTCTCAAAAAAAACAAACAAACAAAAAATGGTACTGAAAAAACTGAACTTTAACTTGCCAAAAGCTAAAGCTAGACCTATTTCTTTCACCATGTACCAAGCCAAAATCAAAGTTGATAAGAGACCTAAATATTAAAACAGACACACTAAACCTGCAACAAAACAGGTTAGGTAAAACTTTTGAAGTCATTAGCTTAGGGAAAGACTTCCTGAACAAAACTTCTATAGCATGAGAATTGGCAGAAGAAATCAACAAATGGAATCTCATTCTATTAAAAACCTTCTGCATAGCAAAGGAAATCACCCATAGACAAAAAAGGCAACCTACAATATGGGAAAGAATTTTACCAGCTGTTTCTCAGACAAAGAGCTACTATCTAGAATATATAAGGAGTTTAAAACAATCAGCCTACCCAGAGTTAGAGACCCAATCCAAAAATAGGCATCTGAAATGAATGGACAGTTTTCAGAGAAAGAAATAAGAGCAGCTAAGAAATATGTGAAGAAATGCTCCACATCACTGGTCATTCGAGAGATGCAGATGAAAACAACACTGAGATCTCATCTCACTCCACAGAGAATGGCTGCTATATCAGAATTAGCCAGCAACAGATCTTGGCAAGGCTGCAGGGAAAAAAAAGGAACTCTTCCCCACTGTTGGTGGGAGTGTAGACTCATACAACTTCTGTGGAAATCAGTGTGAAGATTCCTCAAAAAGCTAGGATTAGAGGTCCCATTTCACCTGGCCATTGCTCTGCTAGGTATATACTCTAAAGAATTAAAGGTTCATATTACAGTGACATACGTGCACCCATGTTTATAGCAGCTCAGATTGTGACAGCTAAATCTTGGAAACAACCAAAATGTCCATCAACTGGAGACTGGATAAAGAAGATGTGGTTCTTTTATAGAATGGAGTATTATTCTGCCATTAAAATTGATAATATTGAGTCATTCATACTCAAATGGATGTACCCTGAGGACATCCTCATAAGTTAAATAAATAGGTCACAGATATGTAAATATTGCATCTTTTCTCTTGTATGAGTAAATGAAGTTGTAAATGAGTTGTAGTATGTATAGTTGATATTGTGAAATAGAAAATATCTAAAAGGAGGGAGGGTGTAGGGGTAAATAACAAGGGGGAAAAGAATGTGATAGTAATTTTAAAAAGGAACCAAAGATTATGTATATAAAGGGGTGGGGGT
This sequence comes from Petromus typicus, assembly GCA_004026965.1. Taxonomy (NCBI): domain Eukaryota; kingdom Metazoa; phylum Chordata; class Mammalia; order Rodentia; family Petromuridae; genus Petromus; species Petromus typicus. The sequence continues at coordinate 26,141 of PVIR01019240.1, forward strand.
TACAGGGTGTGTGAAGGAAAGGAAAAAAGTGAGAATCAAGTCATATCATATACTGGTACAAACTCTCAATGTTGAATGTGATGATGATGTGTACTCATAATGTACTAATAAAGATTTGAATCAAAATTTTTAATGAACTTGTTGCAGGATTAAGTAAGAATTCTGTTTGCCAATTTGATGGCTCTTTTTCAAAAGATTAAATATAAAGGGAACTGTCAGATAGCATAGGTTCTGTAACAGTACTTTGAGGACAACACTCCATTAATCTTAACCAATAGAGACAACTGATACTCTCTTTGGAAAAAAAGTCAAATAAGAAGGGGAGAATGATCTGCTCTGGGGCCATTTGGATATGAAGAAATGTGTCTTGTCCACGCATTTTTTAAATGTAGCTTTTCAGTTAAACTGCCTTCTTCAGCTTCTGGTCCTTGCTTCAACTGAACACCTTCAGCTGTGTCCTAGTCATTGCATACTTCATTACTATAAACTCACAGTTAAAGCAAAATGTCCATTAACTTTAAGAATGATTTTATGAAGCAGTAAGAAGCATTTAATTAAGCCTCAATAATTGATTGCACATCTTTTATTATTCTATGTGTCAAACTGGAAGTGCGCATAATGTACTTCTGCTGCAAGCTGTAGTACTAAGATGTAGTAACAAGCTGTAGTAACAAGCTATAGTACTAAGCTGTAGTGCCAAGCTGAAGCTCTTGCATTGTTTTTCACACAATAAGCTGAACTGGCCTGTTTTGTCATGATACATCATTGTTTCTTGGAAGAATGACTAATAAGCAAATTGGTTATTCAAACTTGGGTATTTTCTCAAATGAATTAAGTAAGCCTGTTACATCAAGAATATAATTGCTAGAATACATTGCCATTGATAAAGTTTTGAGTTTTCACACCAAAATTGAAAATTCATATCTTTCACTGTTTCCTAGATAGTGGTTGTTAATTTTTCAGATGAAGTTGTTAGTAACATTAACAAAGGGGAGCCTTATATACAGTAAATGATGTGTATTAATAATTTGAAGGTCTATAGAGTTCAAATGAACCAATATTATATTTCAGATTCCACTTTGCAACTAATTTTTTGTCTTGTACTGAGCATTGAAGCTGAGGTCTTTGAACTGAACTGCTATATTTTTATCCCAATCCTTATTATCCATTTTGAGGCACACTCCCTCTAAGTTGCTACTCTTTCCAGGCTGGAAAGTTTCAATCCTGATTTTTGAACCTCTCAGAATGATGAAATTATAGTCATGTACCACCATACCCATATTGCAATTGATCTGAGTGTTACGTGTTTCTAATTACCTTCAAGACCACTTTTCTTCATGTATTTAAATCAAATGACATCATAATCAATTGAATATGAAGCCAGATGGGGAAATTCACTTGCCTTCTATAAAACCAGACCCTTAAACAGATTTACAAAGCAATGAAAGCAACTATTCTCACTAAATTTTTGGGTTGATTTATAAAATAATTATTTTTTAAAATATACACATTGTTTTATGTTAATATATACTTAGTTTGCTGATATTCTTATTTTTAGTTTGTTTAGTATTTCAGTTAAGAGTCTTGCTGTGTAATTCAGGTCAGATAAACTTACTACGCAGCCCAGACTGGTCTTGTACTTACAGAGATCATTCTGTCTCAGCCTTTACATGATGAAATAACAGTCACACATAACCATAAGTGACCTCTGCTATTTTAAAAATTGTGAATAAGTACATTTTATATACATATCATGATCACACTCAACATTGACAATTTTTAACAGTGTATGACATGACTTGATTCTCATTTTTTCCCATTCCCCTATACATGTTACAACCCCTCACCCCTATATACATAAGCTTCCTTTCCATTGTTTTTTTTAACTAACATCATAATTTTTTCTTTCTCTTCATTATTTAGCCCTAAACACTTCCTTTTGAATAGTTTCTATTGTATAAATCTAACATACATTTTAGAACTCATTTACAATTTAAGCTTCTCATATCAGAGAAAAATACAATATTTACACATCTGTGACCTATTTATTTCACTTATGTGCATATGCTGAAGGTATGTCCATTTGAGTATGAGTGACTCAAATTTTTCATTCTTTATGGCAGAGTAATACTCCATAGTATAGAAAAACTACATCTTTTTTATCCAGTTTCCAGTTCACAGACATATGTATTGTTTCCAAGATTTAGCAGTCAAAACCTGAGTTGCTATAAACATGCATCCACATATGTCTCTGTGATATGAATGTGTATATACCTAGCAGAGGACTAGCAGGGTCAAATAGAACCTCTAAGCATAGTTTTTGAGTAATCTCCAAACTGATCTCCACAGTAGTTGTACGAGTCTACACTCCTACCAACAGTGGAGAAGGGTTCCTTTTTCTCTGCAGCCTCGCCAACACTTATTGTTGGCTAATTCTGAGATAGCAGCCATTCTTTGTGGAATGACATGAAATCTCAGTGTTGTTCTCATCTGCATCTGTCGAATGATCACTAAAGTTAACAATTCTTCATACACTTCTTAGCTGCTTTTACTTCTTCCTCTAAAAAGTATCTGTTCATTTCAGATGCCAAATTCTGAATAGGGTCTTTAAATTTGGGTGGGATAGTTTTTTAAGTTCCTTGTATATTCTAGATAGTAGCCTTCTGTCTGAGAAACAGCTGGTAAAGTTCTTTTCCCATCTTGTTGGTTGCCTTATCACTCTGCTGGTGATTTCCTTTAAGCAAGATTTTAAGAACAGGACATCAGTCACACAGGAAGTATTACAAAGAATCAACAACTGGAGTCTCATCACACTACAAAGCTTTTTCACAGCAAGAAAAACCACAAACAAACTGAATTTCCCATCCATTCAACAGACAAAAGTCTACTCTCTAAGACATATGAAAAATGAAAACAAATAATACCCCCCAGATATAAAGACCCCATCCAAAAATGGGCATCCGAAATATATACACATTTCTCAGATAAAAATTTACAAACAGCAAACAAATATATGAAAACACATTCAACATAACTGATCATTTGAAAAATGCAAATTAAAGCAACAATGAGATTCCACATCACTCCAGACAGAATGGTCATTATCTAGAAATCAACCAATAACAAATACAGGCAAGCTGTGAAGAAAGAGAAGGTCTTCTCCAATACTGATGGAAATGGAGAGTATTGCAAATACTGTGGAAATGAGTATGCAGCTTCCTCATATGGAGAATCCTTTCTAGGTGTTCTCTTGGAAGAATTAAAAGCATCATACTATATGATATATGCACATCCATGTTTATAGCCATACAATTTGTAATAGGTTCATCTTGAATTCAGTGCAAATTCCCATCAGTAGATGAATAATAAAGATGTGGTTATTTTAAGAGTTGGATTAAAGGGGTTTTATTTTCAAGATAACATGGAGTACTACTTTGCCACAAATAAGGATGGACTTAAGACATTTCTAGGTAAATGGATTCACCTCAAGACCATATTCTTTTTCTTTTTCTTTTTTTTTTTTTTTTTTTTTTTTTTTTTTTTTTTTTTTTTGAGACAAGGTCTCCCTTTGTAGTTCAGGCTGGCCCTGAGCTCAGCCTCCAACTCACATCACAGCAATCCTCCTGCCTCTGCCTCCCAAATGCTGGGATTACAGGCGTGAGCCACCATGTCTGGCACTGTGGTATGTGGTACTGGTTGCTGCTGGGGTGAGTCTCCACACCCAGTATGGTATGTGGTTACTGGGGATCGAACCCGGGCCCTTGTGCTTGCAAGGCAGGCTCTGGAACCATTGAGCTAAATCCCCAGCCAAGACCATATTCTTAATGAAAATAAATGGTACACACATGTTTAAATGTTGCATTACTCCTTTTGTGTGATAAATTTAAAGGGGAAATAAGGACCAACATGTGTGATAGATATTGGTAAATGGTAAGAAAATATTCAAATAAGAAAGGGTACACACAGATGTGTATATATAGCATCTTTTCTCTGGTATGAGAAAATAAAGATGTAAATGAGTTCTAGAATATATGTTATATATTGGGGAACAGAAAATACTCAAAGAAAAATGAGGTGAAGGTGGGAAATAATGAGATTGTAACAAAAAATAAAGGAAACAAAGTGTATGTATATAGGGGTTGGGGGTGATAACGTGGGTAGGACTATGGAAAAAAATGGGAATTAAGTTGTGTCATACACTGGTACAAATTCTCATTGTTGAGTGCAATCATGATGTATATATGTAATGTACCAACAAAAATTTTAATTAAAAAAAAGAAAGGGTACAAATGTGGAGTGGGGGAAAGAAAGGAAAAGAAAATAGAAGGAATAAAATGGAACCAAAATTTTGTAAATCATGACAAGAAGAGACATTGAAGTAACTGAGAAAACAAGAAGAAGCAAGTTTTATCCTTCACAAATACCAGTTCCACCTGATGCATGTGTTCATTATGTATATATAAAGTGTGCTAATAAAATGACTTCGATTCAGAAGTTCTTCAAAACTGCAGTTGATCTAATGAGTCTCAGTGCATATTCCAAATTCCACTTACAGGATGGAGTCGTAATTCCTCAAGATAAGATTTTTTAAAAAAATGTATCCCAAAAGATAAGCCTTCTTTGTGTCCTGAAGGAGATGAATACCTTGTGGCTTATTAAGTTTTTATGTCTTTGGGGAATTTTTGAGGGTTACTCTCTAAATGAGACACAGTTCAGGGATAATTCACTTTTTATCTGAATTACCAAAGGGAATTTTTTTTCTCAAAGGAACAAAAGTCATGTTGCAAAATTGCTAATTTTAATGTTCAAACAAAATAAGTAGGAGAACTACTCCATTCTTTTTAATGAGGAGTCATGTTTTCTTAGATTTATTTTATTTTAAATATTCAAAATAGCTAGAAGAATTAATTTTAAATGATCTCACGGCAAATAAATATGTGTTTGACATATATATGCTAATTAGCAATTACTACACATGATATGCATACATTATTTGTGAAATTATTTTTTATTCAATTTTCTTCTATCCTTGTTTTTTTCTTATTTATTTTTTCTCTAACAAGGACCACTACTAAGATGAGAATGAATACTTGCAGGATAGCTTTTCATTTTTTAAGAAGGTTTCACTCTGGAGTACTTTCATAATGAACAAAATTTCAGTATCTATCCCTCAAATTACAGAGCCAGTTATTCTAACTTTTAATTCTTTCACGTATATGCCTAATGGGAATATCAGGATGAAATAGAACCTTCAATCCTATTTTTCTGAGGAATCTCCACACTGATCTCCATAGTGGTTGTACCAGTCTACATTCCACCAATAGTAGATAAGGGTTTCTTTCTATCTACAGCCTTCTCAGCATTTATTGTTGATTAAGATTGCAATGGCAAAGATTTTTTGTGGAGTTAGATGAAATTTCAGAGTTGTTTTCATCCGTATCTCTTGAATGACCAGTTATGTTGAGCATTTCTTTTTTTTTTTTATCTTTATTGGTACATTAAATATACACATCATGATTGCACTCCATAATGGGGATTTGTACCAGTATAAGACACAACTCAATTCTCATTTTTTCCCATAGCCCTACCCACCCTACCACCCCCCCATATACATAAAATTTGTTTCCTTACTTATTTGTTACAATCTCAAAATTGTCCCCTTTCACCTTATTTTACATTGAGCATTTTCTATTTCACAATATATAACATACAATGCTAGGAATCATTTATATCTTCATTTTCTCATACCAGAGAAAAGATGCGATACGTACCTATCTGTGACCTGTTTATTTCACTTATGAGGATATTCTCAAGGTATGTCCATTTAAGTAGAAATGATTCAAACTTATCATTTTTTATGGCAGAGTAATACTCCATTCTGTAGAAGAACCACAGCTTTTTTTATCCAGTCTCCAGTTGATGGACACTTGGGTTGTTTCCAAGATGTAGCAATCACAAACTGGGCTGCTATAAACATGGGTGCACATATGTCACTGTGATAAGAGTCTTTTAATTCTTTTGTGTATATACCTAGCAGGGCAATGGCCGGGTCAAATGGGACCATCAAT
>PVIR01019241.1:0-32270 GCA_004026965.1 Petromus typicus
TTTTTTTTAGGTTTTTTGAGACAGGGTCTCGCTTTGTGGTTCAGGCTGGCCCTGAGCTCAGCCTCAAACTCACATCACAATCCTCCTGCCTCTGCCTCCCAAGTGCTGGGATTACAGGCGTGAGCCACCACGCCCGGCACTGTGGTATGTGGTACTGGTTGCTGCTGGGTGTGGGTCTCCACACCCAGTATTGTTATGTAGTTACTGGGGAATCGAACCCAGGCCCTTGCACTTGCAAGACAGGAGCCAGAACCACTGAGCTAACTCCCCGGCCCTCCTCTGCTTGACTATTAAACGCTGGAGTTCCTGGGCCCGTTTCTCCCTCACAAGGAACGACACAGTACAGCCCTGTGGTTTCAAAGACTACCTTCCGGTGTACTGCTGGTGATACTCAGACCTCACCTCCAGCTGTCTGCTCAGTACCTCCACTTGGCCACTTCACCAGTCTCCCAGGGCTGATGTATCCAGTCTGAGCCCAGCTCTTCCTCCAGACCTGCTCTGCCCATTGTCATTTCAGCATCTCTGAACTATCCTGGTGCTCAAGACAGAACAGCCTGACCGTTTCCTCCCTCAGTCCCTCACCGCTTCTGCAGGAACTAAGTCGGGTCTGTCCTAGCCATTGATCATGCCTGCTCCCTGCTGCCTCACTGACCCACCCTGATCCAAGCTGCCACCATGTCTGGCCTGGACATGAGCCTCCGGCTGGCCCCCCAGCCTCCATTCCTGCCCCTACAGTCTATTCTCGGTACAGCAACCAGGACAGTTTTACAACATAAGTGGGATTAGGTAGCCTGCCAGTGTACAATGGCTTCCCTTGCACTGAAGACCCAATTGCACACCTTTGACGGCCCACATAGTCTTGTGCCTGCCTTCTTCTTTCCCTTCTTTACTTCCCATGTGTTGGCTGTATTAACCACTTTTGGGTCCCTGAACATGTACTTTCCTGTTGAGTATAGCATTGCATAGAGTTGCTTGTGCATGGCGTTTCTTGTTGTGGAAGGTTCTTCCTGCCTCATTGCTTTCTCTTACTTTTCTTTGGAATTAGAGTTAGTACTTGTCACTTGAAGTCTTCTTTGACTCCCTGCATTATCATTTAACTCAGAATTCCCTGTTGCTCTCTCCAAGCCCATAGCTCATGATCTCTCCGCCTAAATGTCTCTCCTTTCCGATATACTCTCCCTAATGTAGTGATCACTATTTTCCGTCCACATATTTTACTTCCCCAAATGTAATTTCCATGATTGTGGGGATTTTTATGTTTTAATCACAGCTGTTTCCTGGCGTCTAGAACAGCTCCTGGTATACAATGGACACTCGATAATGATTTGCTGAATGAACAAATTATCCTGCTGGTTTGTAGTGTGCCATCATTTAACAACTGCCCATCCCCACACGACCTTGAGTTCCACAAGGGTGGGAACTGTGAATTTCTTACTTTAAGACATCATCAAGACCCAGCCTGGGGCCCCAGTCTAGTGAGTCCTAAGTACAAGTTTGCAGAGTAAATTAGTGAGTGAGGGGAGGTGAGTGATGGTCCTCTGAGCCTGTGGGAGGGTTAGTACCCCCTCAGAGCAGCCGGCCACCTTTCCTTCTCCTCGGTACTCCAGTTCCAGGAACCTCTTACCTTGTCCTGCTTTTCATAATCCGTGGTGAAGCAGCTCTTCAGCCTCGCAGAGAGTCTCTGGAGCTGGCTGATGGCCCTGGCGTTGGGAGTTTCATCTCTGAAGCGTATGGTGTCTTCCATTATGTTTTTCACCAGGAGAAATGCTTTCTTAAGGTAGCACACAGGGTCTTTCTGAAAAGTAAGAACCAAAGGTTTACACGTGGGGCCTGGGAACCAAGTCTTTGTGCTGCAGGCCTGTCATCCCAGGTTAGGAAAGACCGCAGCCTGCTCTCCCTCACCCCCAGGAAAGGTGTGCATCATGTTAGCGATGCGGGGACCGCTGCCTTCAGGTTGTCCTTCTTCCTCTCTTGGTACCTAGCACTCTGTGGACTGAACTAAAGTGAAGGACATAGATCGTGATTAGAAAGATCTATGGAACACAAGTCTTTAATCAGGACGGATGTGCATACAATCAGACCCCCACCTACCCACTTTTTCTTTCTTTCTCTCAGCTTGCTTTCACAGAAATCCTGTGCCTTAGGGCCCTGCCTGGTCTTTTAGAAAATAGGAACACTGAAGACTAACCCATGGTCCAAAGACTACTCTTAATGTTTTGTCCCCCTTACAAGATAGTAGTTGCTTGGTAGACACAGACTACTCTAGCTCTATTTCCTCACCTGGAGGAAATCCAGCAAATTTCTAGTACTGCCCCCAGTCAGGGAGGGAGAAAATAGGTGAAACACTGAGATGGTTCATTGAACTGTGACCTAGTCTTCAGTTTTAATAGCGGTGTGTGCAGGTCTGGTATCTGAGAGCTCAGAGACGGAAGCCATTTCTGGGCATCATGGCTGTTCTGCCTGACGCACCAAGATGAAGACACATGGCATGGCGGGGCAGACTCTGGTGTTTGCTGCCTGGAGCTAGGCATCAGCAAGGGCTCAGAGGCAGGAAGGAGCAGGGAGGAGGGAGGAACAGAGGGTGGGTCTGGAGCTGTGTGCGGAGACACCTGACTAGATAGCGCCGGTTTTCTCCTGGAGGGCTGAGGCCCTGAGGAGTTTTGGGCGGACCGCAAAGGCAGCAGGTCGGGGTCTCCCAGAGCTCCCTCTAGTGGGGAATGGGTGTGTACTGGACTCAGAGAGACCAGAGAGGATCCTGAACTTAGCCCAGTGAGGGATCTGGGGAGAGCCTACACAGGCTAGGGAACAGAAGCAACCACATCTGGTGGCTGGGTGATGTGGGATAGGAAGCCAGGCTGGACTGCTTCCCTTGCTTCTGGCCATCTGGAGAATGGAGGTGACATTTCCAAAGCATGGAATATGGACAAAAGGTAACTTATTTCTAGTTCTAATCAGACTTGGACCACATACTAGCTATGATTTCTTAACTAATAAACCACACACATGGATCACCTGGCGTCACTGTGGGGCCTAACGTGGTACAGGACACTCGGTGAGCTCATTTATGCACCAGCCAGAAGGGAAGAGCAAAAAACTCGAGCCCTGGCCCTTCAGCCCTGCCTGCTGGCACCCCAGGCCTGAGATCCTCACACTCTCATCCTGTACAGTTCTAGGATTTCTGCTGGCCTCACACAGCCAGCGGAGAAACCCACAGATTAACATGTAGACCCACAAATAGCTTCTACTCACCAGCTGTTCCGCATCTGCGAACTCAAAGGTGATGTGGCATGAGGTCTCCATCTGACTGTCGATCTGTAAGAGAGAGCCAGCCAGTGGTTACAGGGGACCGACAGCTCGGCTGAGCTGGCCGCAGACTTGCTGATGATTCTGCTGATATGATCTGACTGAGACACGGGCTCCTTCGTGGCCCAGGCACCACTGTTCTTGGTGGATCAAGGTTTGAACTTGCTTCCTCCCTACCCCAGCCATACCTGGAAAGACAGAGTCAAAGTTTAGGGAAGGCCTGTGTCTTCCATATGCCTCGAGGAAGATGCAGACGGGCAAAAAAGGCTTTTCTTTCTACTCCATGAAACTGCGGAAGCCAGCTTGTTATAAGGAAGAATATATGAGAGATGTATAGTGGAGTCTAGAGTGTAATCTTTTTTGGAGGTGATGAGGTTATGGCAGAAATTCAAGCAAATGTTACCACGTTCTGGGAATTCAGCATCTACAGGGGCCAGGACAAGATTTCCTTAGAGCCCTTTCTAGACTCCCAGAGCAGAGCTTTATGTTCTAAGCCTGTCTAGGTCCACCATAGACAGCTACGGCAGTTACATCCAGGAGGAGCGGTAGAGGGTGAGAGAAATGGAAGGCCCAGCCTACAGGCCCGAGTTTGGAGCCCTGGAGCTGGCCTTAGCCAGCGGTGCCCCACCCTGTGTGGCTGGCCAGAGGAATGATAAATTCCCTTCTGGGCAGGACAGCAGACATGACAGTACCCTGACACTGCCTGGCTGGACCATGTTCAGAATTGTTGACAATTCTGACAATTCATGGCCCAGAGGGGCAGGTCATTCCAGCCTCTGGAGCAAGAGCCAGGGAAGTAAGGGAGGAGAGCTGGGAATTAGGCCGCAGCCTCCCCTCCAAATTTGGGTGGAGCCCCAGTGCCAGACTGGCGGCACATCTGGGAGTCCAGGAGCTAGGTACAACATCTGGACCAGCAGGCAGACAGGGCTGTCTTCTGAAAGAGGTGCTCATTCTTATAGCAAGTTAGAGACCTTTTAGGAGCATGGGGCATGATCCTGAGCAATCATTGACCCAGGCGCCTGCTCTATACTTAACCATCAGGGTACTCAGGGCTTAGAGACCATAAGAAAGTTCTAGAAGAGGAATACCAGAGAAGAGATGCCCTAGATAGCCCTATTTCCTGAAATCCCTCTTCTTTGACTGTTCCTTGGCTCCTGCCTCAGTTTCCCCAGAAGGAGAAGGCATAGCCACATACTCACTAGGCGCTGCAGATCCTGCAGGTGTCCATCCCCAATCATGTGGCTACAGTGCTCTGACATCTCCTCGGCGATATTCCTGCTCACCAAGAGAAAGACCAGCAGCAGCCAGGGGCACAGCCATGCCTGTGACAGAGAACATGTCATTTCTCTCCAGTTTTCACCTTCCCCAGCAACTTCTGAGGACAGAAGTCAAAGGTCCCACCTCTGTCACATGCAGGCTCTGATTCACATCCCACCCAGAATGTAGTATCTTCAAAATCAGATTTCCCAGGTTTACTATCAGCCAAGCCACCATCTTGCTTCCCGTTTTTAACAATCCAATTACCATCTTCTCCGAGAAGCCGTCCCAGATGAATCCAGGACAACCCCAACTGCACATCCAACTTCTAATGATGATCCAGTTGGTGTGTCCACTGGTCTAAATGCTAATGACACAGGAAACCCTTTAAGGGCACTATCTGTTTCTCCCTTTTACTCTGTCCCTGCACTGTTAACACTAAGTCAAGTACCTGGTGAGCTGCCCTCAAGTTGTGTGCCAGCTTCCAAACTGTACACCAGCGACACTTCCCCTGGGGCTGAGCCCTTGCTTATACCTGCTTCTCCACAGCTCTCCTTCTCCCATTGCAAGAGTTGGGAACCAAGCTCAATGTCACTGGAAACATCCCATGCCAGAGACTTCCTGGAACCCTGGGGTACATTTTTAAAAGAAGCCAAACTAATTAACCAGAAGCAATAGTGCCACCCTGGACCATCCCTGGATGGCACCAGCCAGCTCTTATCATGGCAGAAAAGTCTCCCTTCTTTTAGCACCCACCTGATTCAGTAGCTGCCCAGCCCCAGGCTGCACTGGCTCCCGACACTGTCTTTGCTTCTCCTTCTGTCCTTTCTCCTCAGAGTCCCCTCAGCCTTATCCCTGGTCTTGGGGCTCCCTTTCTCCACCTGGAGGCAGCAGGACCCTTGGGGGTTTTTCTGCAGCTAGGAGTTGCCGCCTGGGAGCTTTTAAAGCTCCTGGCAGCTGATACTCCCAAATTCAGGGAAATGCTGGCAGGGTGGGGTGAGGGCTGGCACTTTCCTAGGTTCTGGGCTTCGTCCCAGTAATTCAGATGATGGGACAACCACTACAAATAAGTAGCACATTGGAAAACATAGGGGGCCATGAAGCAGCTCCCAACAGTATGCTAATTTATATCTTAAAGGCAAATTACTGCCTGTGCTTCCAGAGACAGCTCTTCTGAGCTACCATGGAGATTGGCTACAGGGATAAGGGACCTCGACGTGGCCTTCGCTCTCAGACAGAAGTTGATGACGAGAGAAGAAGGCCTGAGCATTCTAAAGCTGGATGTCCCTGAACTTTCCCCAACCAGAAGTGCCCACCTGCACTAGGCGGGAGCACTAGAGAGGAAGGGGGCACCCGAGGCCTGGGAGGGCCCAGCTTGATCTTAGAGGGAGATTGTTAAAGGGGGAGGATCATCATGGACTACAGGGTACTTCGGGCTCTGCAGCTGGAGCGGGATCCTTGGGTGGAAGTGGCTTCTCGGGCCTTCAGACACCTCAAGTGCAGGACCTGTTATACAGGGCTGCACCTGAGTGGCCCCTGAGGCTGGGAGCCCCAGGTGTGAAAAGTATGGAGGAAAAGGCCTCAGGAGAAGAGGATGCCCAGGAAGACAATTCCACCCTTTACGATACAGATGTTTGACAGCAAGGTGAGGGCCGTGCGTAATCCAAGAGATGCCCGGCTGTGGACTGCATTCCCAGCATCAGCAGGGGGAGAGAGTGGCCGCCACGTGGGAGGCCGACTTTGATGATAGCCAAAGGAGGCCACCCTGGTCTCAGGGACTCAGAGCTCCTGCAGGAAGAGGACCTAGATGGGCACCCAAGGGTTAAGGCTGTAGCTTGCATCTGGCTGGGCAGGCTCTTCCTGGTTTACTTCTTCCTCCCACCCGCCAGCCCCAGCCTTTGCCTGTGGGAGCAGCCCTGGGACAGAATCGCTGCAGCAGCTCGGGAGAGGTGGGGACATCTCAGCGCAGCTGTCCATCCTCACCTGCCACCACCACGGCCCATCTTCCCTTTCAATCACGTCTCTGGAGAGACTTTGCGTCTCTGGGCTCTCAGCTGCCCCCGTGAGCCCGGCCCTTTTCTTTCCTCCTGCCGGACCCACCACTTTGTTGGTGGTCTCATCTCCAGTCCTGTCTCTTGGCCTAACCTCCTTCCTCCCACCCCATCTCCTGCCCCTCAGTGGAGTGTGTCCTCCCCTGTGGATCCACCCTGGGGCTTTTCATTCTCCTTCAGGGCTCCTCAAAAGTAAGCGCATTATGCGACCTCTTGCTATTTATTTATGGTGTCACCCTGGATTTTCTAGGAGAGGCATCAGCTCCTGCCACTGTTGGGGCAGGGTGCCCCCTCCAGCCCCAAGCAACCCCTTTCCTCTGCAATCCCAAATCATCCTTCCACTGTGTTATGTGAAGCCCAGATCTCACAAGCCACTGAATAAGGCTTTGCATGAAAAAGAGGTTTGGAGGTCCAGGCAGCTCTGGGACCAAGTTCCCCTAACTTAGCCATCCAAGCCCCCAGCAGCTCCTGCCCCTGCTCCTGGAACGTGCAGTGGCTTGCCTGTCTCCTTCGCTCTGCCAGCAGGTTGCTCAGCAGTCCCTGACATTCTAAAGCTGGGTGATCCCTGAACTTTTCCCAGCCAGAAGCGTCCACTCCCCACCAACCAAGGCCTTAAAGCACGTGCGTGGTCAGAGAGAACTGCCCGCAGGAACCCGGCGCCACGCTCAGATACCCCGCCTGGAGACAAGCAGGGCATCGCGACTGACGCCAGGCCTCCACTCGCTTCTGCAAAAACCTGTCTCTTGCCGGTGAGTAGCTCAGTGTTGCCCTCCGTGCAATGGGAAGAGCTGCCTTTCCTTCCCCAGGGAAGCGACACAGCCCCAGGAGCACTGCAAGGCTGCGATCCAGCGGTTCCGTGCTCCGGGAGCCGATGCGCACCGGCAGTTAGGGAGCGGAGCCGAGGCCGCGGCGGGGACGCTCGGGCAGCCAGAGCGCCCGGGAAGTGGCTCCGAGCAGCAGCGCCTGGCCGCCCGCCGCCCCGCGCCCGCCCACCCCGGCCCGGCCCGCGCCGCGCGCCCTCTTACCATGGGAGGGCAGCGCCCGGCGGCGCCCCGCGTGCTCATCCGGGCAGCTGGTGCCGGCCTGGCTCGGCTGCCGCCCTCGGTCTCTCGCTCGCTCGCTGGCGCCGCGGGCCGCGCCGCTGTCCCGGACTGCAGAGAGCGCGGCGGCGCCGCCGAGAGGACCGGGGCAAACTTTCACTTTCCCCTGGCCGAGCTTTGCTGGCCAGCGCTCGGCGCAGCCTTTTAAGCGGGGCTCATGGGGCATGTGGTTTATGGGAAATCAACCTGGCCAGGCGCCAGACGCGCGCGCGCGCACACACACACACACACACACACACTCACTCACACACACACATACACACACACAAGCACACACACATGGACTGTCAGACACGCGCGCGCGCGCGCACACACACAGGCTCCGGAGGCCCGCGGAGCCTCCTCCCCGCCACCTCCCCTCCCCCAGCGCTCGGGCTGGTCGTCCCCGCGGGCTTGTCTTCCCAGTCGCGGTGTTTTCTAGGCTCCACTTTACAGCCTTGGGCAAAGTAACGCAAGCTTCACCGCCCTCTCCACCCCGCCCTTCCTCGCGCCCTCTCCGGACACTGCCTTTCCTTCCGACCTCTCCAGGCCGCTGATCCGGCGCGATTACCCTGTCTAGAATTTGTCCCTAGATACTTTTCCTTTATGCCTGAAAATCCCCAAACCTGAACAGGAAATGGGCTGAGGGCTGTGATAGATCTTGGAAAGGGTCGACAAACCAGCAGAAGACTGGGGCCTCTCATTCTGGGACTTTGAACCTCTCGTGGAGCCGGTGTGCAGGCAGCCCCAAGGAGCCGGCCAAGCCCCTTGTGCCCTAGTTGGAGACAGTAGAAAGGCCCAGCTGTGTCCTGCGAAAAGGAGCTGAAAAGTCCTGTGCCCTGTGCCAGGAGAGCTTCAGGCACTTGACCTGCGAGTGGTGAAACGCTGGCTGGTGCCCTTGCTCGCTTCTAGCGATGGAAAAAGCTCCGCACCTGGACCTTAGGTTTTCCTGACGCTTGTAGAAATGCTTATACTGAAATGATTGATCGCATTTTGTCTCTGCTCGGGAATGAATCTAAATCGACCTATTAGGATGAGTCTCTTAGTTACAATGCCATTTGTCAGGAGACTTTTCTTTCACGTCGTTGTGGTTAGATGTGTTCACTTCCTCTGGGAGCTACCCCGCTTGTACCCCCAGGAGTACACGTGTCACCTGCTCTCCAAGTGCCATCCTTTATCATTCACCTCACACTCTTTTGCTCCATCCCCAAGCAGTACTTTGCTCAGACAGATCCCTCTGCTTAAGAGGCTTCTTTTCTGAGTGTCCTTAACACAAATTCTTCATCTTTCTGGTTGAAATCACATCCCATGTTCTAACAGCAAAGCCTTCTGTGACTCCGCAGGTAAAACATGTGGTCTTTTTCCCTGTGCTCCCAGCTGAACTGGGCTCATTCCTCCATGGCCGCCCTGAGTTGTCATCTGTTCATTCTCCACATTATTTTTAAAAGCACTCAAGGTGATACTGATGGATACTCTGCACAGACTCTGGCTCGAGACTTACTGTGTTCGGCTTCTACTACGTCCACCTCTGAATCAGCCACACCAGTGCGTCACAGAGGCCCAGTTCATGGTGACTGAATTGAATAAGTGAGTTTTTGGTTTCCCTGACAAATGTGCCAAGTGCCAGCCCCAGGTCAGGCCCTGCGCTGGACTCCCAGCGTGTGGTCTGACAGGGGGCTGACATGGATCTTTCTTCCCTTGGCTTGCGAGTGGTTGGTAGCTAAAAGTGTACGGGACAGTCATGGTACCCAGAGCCTTTAGGGAGGAAGGTAGAAACTAAGCTCCCTCAGCCGAAGGAAGTCAAGGGCTTACTTCTGACCAGGCCTACGGAATCTTCTTTCAAGTGTCCCCATATAATGACTTAATTATCATGTTGACACCATAGTTGTTAAGACTGATAAGAGGTTTGAGGAAGTTCTGTGAGAAAGATAAGGCTGCAGACTTGCTGCAAGAGAGGCCAGTGATATTTTCCCTCTGTCACCAGTCTGTCAGGCTCCCTGAGGCAGGAAGTGGAACCTAGCCCTGATTTGAGAAGTGGTCAGCCTTCCCCCGCTTCTGTGCTCTCATCAAGAGCCCCCTTTCACCCTCCACTGAAATCTTCCCATACCTGGGTTTGAACCTGACTGTACCGCTGACAGGCTATTTGTGACTGTGGAAAACTTTTTTCAGCCTTAGTGTATCCAAAATGGAGACATATAAAGAGTTATTGAACTTGGCTGAGACAATTCCAGTGAAATATTTAGCACAGGACTAGTGTTATTATTATCTGTTTACTCACGTGGTTCTCTGGCAATGACACTAAAAAAGTGGGGTGAACTTAGAGGTTCCAAAGCCAAAGTTAACTTCAGCTCTGCCACTCATTTGCTATGTGATTTTATACAAGGCCCTTGATCCTTTTGAGGTGTTTTTTCCTCATTTGTCCAGCAGCAATGATAAAACCTTCCGCCAGAAGTGACTGGGCTACAACATCAGTATGGTGACCCAGGGGAGACGGTGGCACCGTGGACAGCATGGGATAGGTGGTGAGTGATGAAAGAGCGCCTTAGAAGCACAGACCTTGGCACGAGGAAGCGCTGTAGGAGAAAATTCAACCTACAGGGAGGACTTGGCGGTGGTCCCACCCCTGTTGCCTTAAAAGGGGAGATAGTGAGACTACTTGACCCCGGACAAGCACAGGGAAATTGAGGCTGGAAGAAGAGTATCATGTGTCCTAAAGGGCTGTACCAGCATCACTCTCTGCCCGCTCTGTGCTGGGGCTGACTTTCTCATCACCTCTCTAGCACGTCCCTTTACTTCCACCCGCAAGTCCTGTGTGGATCTCCGCTAAGCCCACAGTAGGCTATCCATTGTGTGTGACTTCACGCAAGCCCATCAGAAGCCATCAAGGGTGGACGTTATGGAGCCCCAGACTAAAACATTCCACCTCATTTTGTCTCTAAGGAGAAAATGGAAACCTGGAAAGGGTAAACCTCCAGACTCACACAAGAACTGGCAGGGTCTGGGGCAGGGATAGCAGTAATGGTACAGGAATGAGAGGACTCTGGGCTCCAACAGCACACTTGCCTTGGTCCACTAATCGCTCATCTCCCTGCTGAGTACTGACGGAGTCATGTCCGGAGCCAGGTCCTGGGGGAGGCATAAAGGAATTTGGAACCATCCGAGATTTGTAGTATCTGTAATTTCCTAACGTAGCGTCATCAAAGAGGCAGCTGTCAGCTGACCCTGGGGAGAGACGGAGCATGGAAGAGACCGTGTTTGACAGAGGAATGAACCAACGGAAGGAAGAGAGATTGAAGAGAAATGGAGATAGATGGCAGGAAGTGGGAGGAAAACCTCCTTTGCTGGTTGTTGAAATTATTTGACAAGCAATTTCCTCTTGAGCCTTTTCTAGGGAATTGACTTCTGTCACACAACGCTTTCTCTCTTGCCCTCTCTGTCTCTCTGCTTTCCTTCCTCTCTTCCCTGCTTCCTTCTCTCTTCTTGTCTTCCATTCTTTTTCCTACTCTAGTAGCCCTGTGTCTCCTTAAAAGTGGACCCAGGTGGGCAGCAATGGCCTTGGAACTCAGGACTGCAGAACACGTCTTCCAGGGCTCGAGGTGAAGTGCTACAGAGAAGGCTCAAGTGTGATCAGGGCCCAGACTATCAGGTTGGGGAACAGGAATCAGATCCCAGGTGTCCCGAACTGCCTTGCCAGCTCTGTGGAGCTGTATGCTGTCTGGCCACAAGAAATTGTCTTCTCCTTTTTAGTAGGGTGAGGTTAGCTTGAAGCAGCCGAGGGTGAGTCCCTTGGATTGGACTCCTCCATGAATAAAAAGGGGACCTGATGGCTCCTGGCGAAAACTTTGTGTTTGAAACTACAAAGAGCAAAGAGTTGATACTTTGAAAATCTGCTGATATTGTTTGAGCTCATCCTTTTTCCTGATTGGAATAAATCCAGCTCATCTTATCATCTCCTATCTTTCCCCTGCCCAGCATTTTCCAGTGACCACAGAAACACCTGCTGGCTTCATGCATCTCTAGCTGCAGGGCCTCTAGCTGTAATAGTCTCCCTGTATGTGCTGCCATCCAGGGCAGGCGTTGCTGGAAGGCCTGTCTGCTTCTGCAGCACAGCCATTTGTCCCCAGGCCTTTCTTCCTGCCCTTGCCTACCGCATCTCTGTCTTCTGAGACAAGCAGAGTTTGTTCTCATGAACTCAGGGCTGGTAATCTAAGACATTAAGAAATTGTCCACCATTGGCTTTCTGAGTATCCTCTCTGCCTTCTGAAGTCACAAACTCCGAACTGAAGATCCTTCTAGAGTGGAGGTTTCTAATCTTTCTTGGAAAAAGAGAATCACAAGGATAATGTGTCTGCTGGTGTCTAAGTACTACACTGAGCCATTTCCTATCCTTGGTCTTGTGTGGCTTTGGAGCAAATGAGGCAGAGAATTACCCAGAAATGGGAAGTGAAAATCTCATCTGTTAAGGCAATAAACAGTTTGGAGTTCCTGCGCATGCTCAACCACAGTCGGCTGAATTATTCGCCCTCTCCACTCATTCACTACCAAGAACAGACACACTCAGGGCTCAGAGGCACCTTAGCAAGAGGCAGTGGGTGTGATGATGGAGAAAAGCCCCAGTATCTGCAGCAGCTCGGCTTCCAAAGCCCCTGGAAGGAACCCAGAAGTGTGAAGCAAAGAAGAGACAGACCTGAAAGAGCTCCGGTCCAGATCCCCTGTTCCACCTCACATGATTACAGGCTGTTCTCTGCCTCAGTTCTTCATGCTGGCTTACCCAGGGCCATTTGGGAGGTCTAAGAGGTGACTTCTCACATGGGGCTGGCTGAGTGGATCCCACTAGGTACAGAAGCATGAGTGGGAGGGAACACGTTCCCAAGTTGTCTCATGGAGGGTAGGTGAGGCCTGGGGACTCCCAATCTAACCTACTCATCTCTGAGGCTGTCCCAGCCCCTGGTCATGCTACTTCCAGGCCCCCTAGCTTGCTTTCAAATCTTCTTTCTATTGGCTGGTGCTGGGCACTTCTGCCCAAGGGAAAAGTCACAGCATCCCTCATAGTTATAATATGGCAAGTGAGAGTTCCAGCTGCACTCCCAAACTGCCTGGACTAAATCCCAGATCTGCCTCCTGTTTGTTCTATGGTCCTGACTCACTTACCTTCTGGTGCCTCAGTTTCTTCACTGATGAAATGAGAATAATAGCGGCACCTTCTTCATAGTACTGCTGTTGGGAGCAGTTATGTGTGTAAAATGCCCACAGCACTGCCTGGAATATGGTAGCTGCTCTGTAAAATAGAGCTGTCATTACTTAAGAGCTCGAGAGAGGTCCAGAGGGCAGCAGATCAGGCAAAGAGCAGCCTGGAATTATGGAGGGTGAAGAACAGAGGAGCCTGTAGCCTGCCTAGATCTGGACTTGAAATCTTCCAAGTCTGTCTGCTTTTTTGGTTCATATATCTAGGTTCCTTCCAGGGCCTTTGGATGCCAAGGCACTATGGACAGCCAGACTCCACTAACGGAGAGCCCAGAATGCTGTACCAGTACCTACTCAGCTGCGTCCTACCCAAGGAACATTGCAGGTGGGGGTGACGTGGCTGACGCTGAGTTCACTCGGGACTCCCCTCCAGGATCTTTTCAGCAGGCCAAAAAATGAATGGGGTGTGTGTTTATTCCTGGAGCCAAGA
The DNA here is from genome assembly GCA_004026965.1 of Petromus typicus. NCBI lineage: Eukaryota > Metazoa > Chordata > Mammalia > Rodentia > Petromuridae > Petromus > Petromus typicus. The sequence goes on from PVIR01019241.1 coordinate 13,365, forward strand.
AGTGTGGACAGAGCCTCTGCTCTCCCTTCCTGGGATGGAACTTTTGGAGCAGCTGAGAGAAGCAGGAATGCAGTGTTCCTTGGAAGCCTGCTCCCTTCCACTAACAGCAATTGGCCCACAAGACCTGCACCCAACGATGGAGCCATTCACTCGAAAGCCTCCTGATACAGGAGCTAAGCATAGCTCCCAGCCCTTCTCTCTTTCCTTCCAGCTTCCAGTTCAGGGCTACTGGCCCCAGAGCAGCTGTTCATTTGGCCTGGAGCAGTCACCTCCTTTCTCTTCCTAAAACCAGAGACTGGGCAGTGTCCAGATAGGGTCACTATGAGGCAGGAGGACTCTTGGGGGGGGGAGTAGATGAAAATTGTGTTCTGGGAATTAAATCCCTTCTATGACACCTCAAGGTCAGGTCTTGTGCTTGAAGCAGTCCACAGGCCCAGATTAGATGACCAAGTCCTTGCTATAGTGTACAGTGGGAATACAGAATTTGAGGACATATTTTATTCACAGGACCTCTTGAAAAGTCACGTGAACCCTCCAACTTTGGTTTCCTCATCTGGAAAATAAAGATCATCACAAATTGAATTTCAATTAATCAATGATAGGATCAAATTAGAAATTTGGTGAAAAATACATGACAGTTGTTATAGTCTAGATCTGAAATGTCCCTCCAAAGTGTTGTATCTTCAGAATTGTGGCTGGAAGAAGTAAGCTCATCAGTGGATTACTTCATTGGTGGGTTAGTGATGCATTGTGCTATTGGAGGTGGGGTCTGGCTGAAGGTGTGTCACTGAGGCTGTGACCTGGAAGGGCATGTGCTTGTCCTAGACTGGCTCTTCCTTTTTTTTTCTGCTTCCTGGCTGCCATGCCTTTTCTATCCTGGAGCCATCCAACCATGGACTGAACCTTTTGAAAAGTGAGCCAAAATAAACCCTTCCTCCTTCAAATTGCTAATGTTGAGTATTTTGTCCCAGCAATAGAAAAGCTAACTAATACATCAACGTTGCTACCAAGAGTAAAAGGCTTAGGATTTGAGATCAACCTATCTCTATTTAGATTCCAGATCTTCTACTTTCTAGCAGTGAGGCCTACAACAATGTAGGAACTTCTGAGCCTCAGTTTTCCTCATGGGTTAAGTAGAAATCACATTACCTGTCTCAGAGCATGATAAAAAGCCAACTTGGCTTACAACGAGGATGTGGTTGCCTACTGGCTGCTAAATACAGTTTTACACTGAAAGTATCATAGCGGTATGAACTGAGGGAGATTGCTGCAGAAAGCAAACCGGCTTGCACAAATATCTGTGTTCCACTTATCTTTCAATCCCAATACTGTAATCACTCAATAGACATTTGCTAACTGGTTGAGGATGACTGATCCTAAACTCCAGTGCATTTCCCTGAAATGCTGGAACTCCTGCAGATCCCCAGGCCCCGCTTGGTTCCAGGCCTTCTCTATAAATATGGAACAGCTTTGCGAGGAGTCCTATGCCTTCCCTTCATGCCCACTTAGGTCAGATATTTGATTGTTTTGAAGCTTATAAAATACTATTTAATTAAATCATGTTTTTACTTTTGTAAGAAGAGTGTCATGTCAAAGGTATTTTGTTATGCAAAGAACAGAAAATATATTTTTAGAACACAACAATAGAAATCATATTCTAGTTCTCCCTTGAATTTCAAAAATAAGATCATGGATCGCATGCCTAAGTTTTAAAGTCACTTTTTAAAAAAAGAGATAGCTGGGTCTTAGATGTTCCTGGACTATGGACTTATGTCATTTTGCCATACTGCCACTAAGGGTCTTCACCCTTTCTTTCAGGTGAGATCCAGGACTCAAAAGAAAGGTTGGACATAAAACTCTGGAATCATTAGCAACCTCCTTCATGATTCACTGATTACCTCATCTTTTAATGAAGTAAGTGCCTACCCATTGCAAGGCCCTAGGCACCAAGGCTCAAATCACTGACTCAGACCCAGCCTCGCCTCTGGGGATGCATGGAGGAGCTCTCATGGAAGAGGCAGGTTTATAATGCATCATGGTCACACAGTGCAATGGGGCTGCATCAAAGTCAGGTCCTTAGGCAGACAGACAGCTAGGAAACCTCCCAGGAGAGGAGACCCTGGACCTGGGGTCCAGAAATGTGTACCTGGTGCAGAGATGGGGAAGGAGCATTTCAGGCAGAGGAATACACACAGTATACACAAAGGTCAAGAGAGGTGGCAGTGGTGTGGTGAGCTCTGAGTAGTGTAATTACTGTGCAGTGACTGGAGCTGCAAGGAAGAGCAGAGGGAGTTGCAGAGGCCAGACTAGCTTCATTTGTCACATGCATGTAAGTCATCCATGAGATATTTGACTTTCTCTTGAGGACCACTGGAAGCTGTGTGTGGATAGGGTCTATCCATGTAGCAAGTGCTTTCTAAGCACAAGGCGCATAAGTTAGGTTCTACAGGACTATATCCTCAAGAATTGCAGCATCTCCTTGGGCAGAGAGGGGTCTTGGGGAGTGTAAGACTTAAGAACATCTGCCTTTAGGAAAGGTGCCTACAGAGAAAGAAGCCACACAGGTGGAGAGACAAGGACCACTGAAGAAGCAGCAGCCTGGAGACAGGCAAGGTAAGATGAAGGAAGGACAGAGAGCCTTTGTGGGGTCAAGAGGGGGAACATTTTGCCTCTGAACAGAGGCAGGTTTGGAAGAAGGAGAGGAGTTTAGAAGTCTAAGTGCTGCTAAAAGTTGAGCTGATCAATGCAGGATATTGGGGATGATTCAGGGACAGAAGACGTTCACTGATTCATTTAGTAGATAAGACAAATACTGGTGAGCACTGAGCAGGAGTCATGGTCTCTTCCTGCCTGGCCTGTTGCCCCCTCTACCCCTCCACCTTCGCGTTGGGATCATGCTCCTTTTTAGGGCTCATCTCAAAGGCCCCTCCCCCCTTGGGAAACCTCCCACTGTCAGCAGGGTGCTTCCTCCTCCTTTGGCCCCAAGTTACTTTGGTCATTTTGTTCTTGGTTTTGTGTTCCCCTTTTTGCTGTTCATTTCTTATTCTTTTTCCTGCTGAACTATGAGGTAGAGACACCTTGTATCTCCCACATGTCTCATATATACTTCATGTTTCAATAAGTGTAACAGATGCCTCAGTGAATGAGTGAGAGAATTAATGGACTTGAAGAATCCAGGTCATTTCCAGATGCTGGGAATGACATTTTCTTCGCCTCTGCTTCTCAGCTGAGCCCCTCCCATCCATCCCACTGTGGCCTGTTGCGGATGCTGCTAGGTCATATGCTTGTCACAGGCCCTCTGCACTTGAGTGAGGTCATGGGTTCTGGCTGAATGCCAAAACTGTGGGTCGGAACTCACTTGTCAGTGAACCCAAGAGCGAGCAGAACCCGAAGTCTTGTCCAGGCTCCTCACGGGCTCCTGTGGCCTGTGTGTACACCAGGCTTGTGGGGTAACTGCCGCCTTCCTACATCTTGATCTTTTTTTGCTCTTCTCCTCACCAGCAGAGCAGCCTTGTCCAGGGCACTGTCGACCACACCACGGCCTTGCCTAGTGCTGCCAGCAGTTCTCCATGCCCAAATCAATGTTATCTCTTTGTCTGATTCCAGGGTCTTCCTCAATGTGGCTCAGCCTTTTTCTGTGGTCCTGTCTTCTACTGTATGCTCTTAGTCCTCACATAGATAGTCCCTAAATTAAACCCTTACTGAAGGGACAGTGAGGAGAGTGGCATGGTGTTCCTGAGGGTTGCACAGAGGGTTGGCGGGGAAGGAGGAAGCAAGACAGGCAGGGCTGGCCAGCATCCCACCACCCTGTCCCGTGGACAAACTTTCCCAAAACCAGCTCAGCTGCCATCTCGTCCAGGAGGAATTCCATCTCCCCAATCCGTGTGATCTTATTCTTGTCTTATGGCATCTGTACCCCTCTCATGGCCCTCTTTGTCGGCCAGTTCTTCTTAGGTTTGATATTTCTTCAAGAGCAGGGACATGGCATGTCAATACCCTGCACAAATATTTGGTGAAGACCTGCAATGGGCCAAATTTTAGGCATTGGAACACAAGACAGAATGAGACAGACGGACTGAAATGAAATATAGCACTAAAGTCTCCATGCAAATGGCTCTGTCCTTCCCTCAGGCTTCCCAGTGAGTCTTTATGAGGTGGCTTCAAAGGAGGGGGGACTGTCAGCAAAGGGAAGGCATTTGTCTGTCAGGTGCCACTTACTGTGTGACTTCTGGCTCATTGTGTAACCTCTCTGAGTGAGACAGAAGTAAGTCCTTTCCCAGGCTTTGTCATGAGTAGTACGACAACAGATGTGAAAGTGCTTGGTAACCCCAGGGGCGGCCAGAGACCACAAGCTGAGAGGCAGGTGCTTTTCCCCTGCTCCTCTCCACCATCACACTCCTCCCAGGCCCGCTGGGTCAGCCCAGGCCTCTACCCGGACAGCTGCCCCGCTCCATTCTGCCCGGCTCCTCCTCCAGCTTGCCTCATTCTCCTCCAATTCTTTTTGCATTGCTTACTAGCAAGGGAAAACCTCTAGCATTGCTAGGAGGCCTCATGTGTGGGGCTGTGATTTCCAAGACTGCAAATTATCTTCTGATTCTAGAGGAACTAATTCTTGGTTTCTTCAACCTCTGAGTTGAACTGTGTCCACATCTCAATGTAGAAAAATGAGTAATTCTCACACATGTTCAGGCAGTGCAGCTCCTTGAAGCCAGGGCTTTTTTTCTTTTTAAATAGGTTTTAAATAGTATGTCCATACCTTGAGGACATCCTCATAAGTGAAATAAATAGGTCACAGATATGTAAATATCACATCTTTTCTCTGTTATAAGAAAATAAAGTTGTAAATGAGTTCTAGAATGTATGTTATATATTGTGAAATAGAAAATACTCAAAGTGAAATAAGATGAAGGGAGAAAAATGAGATTATAACAAAAAAGAAAGGAAACAAAGTTTATGTGTATAGGAGGTGGGGGTGGTAGGGTGGGTAGGGCTATGGGAAAAAATGAGAATTAAGTTGTGTCAAATACTGGTACAAATTCTCATTGTTGAATGCAATCATGATGTGTATATGTAATGTACCAATAAAGATTTCAATTAAAAATAAATAGTGTGTCCAATTTCATATGAGCCTTACTAAAACTAAGTCAGAGAACCCGGACACCTGATTTTCATGTAGACAGGCCATAGAAGGGGTCAAAGGCCTAAGAAAAGTTGTGGGACTCCGTATCTCAGTGGAGAATAGATGACACTCAGTTTTCAGATAGGCAGACGAAGACCTCTTTATTTTCAGTGGGGCTTCTGCTCCAGGAAACAGTGCTTGAAATCTTAGGGTCTCTGACTATAGCCAAGTGTCAGAAACAATGGCTGAGATCTAAGGGACTTATTTGCTTCCTAGTCACTTTAGTTTCTTTGTTTTCTATTTTCTGTACGTGTGTGTGTGTGTGTGTGTGTGTGTGTGTGTGTGTGTGTGTGTGTGTTTTACTAGGAATTGAACCCAGGGCCGTGACATTGAGCTACATTCCTAGCCCTTCTTTGGCTTTTCAGTTTAAGACAGGATCTCACTACATTGCCCAACCCAGGCTTTGACTTGTGATTCTCTAGCCTTAGCCTTCCACTGCGCCGAGACTATAGGTATGTGCCACTTCCTCAGTTTCCTTTCCTTTTACACACCACTCTCATGATGTCTATGACAGTTCTACCCCCAGTACTTCCTATTCATGCCTAGAAAAGCCATGGAACGGGACAGATAACTTAATAGGGTCATGGGCATTGAGCTGCACTGTCTGGTTTCAAATTCCATCTCTGTACTTATTAGTTGTGTAGCCCAGGGCAAGTTTTCTGTGCCTCGGTGGACTTATTTGTAAAACATTGCATTAGTGTTGTTTTTTTTATTTTATTATTTTTATGGGAGTGGGAATAGAACTCTAGCCCTTGTGTTTTGTAAAACATTGTAAATAATAGCACTGACCTCAAATGGCATTGCTGGGGATTAAATGACTCAAACAGGGGTCAGAAGGCCTTTTTGCTAAGGGACCGGACAGTAAACATTTTTAGTCTGCCATCCATGCTGTCCTCACAATTACTTAACTCTGTCATTAAGTCACAAAAGCAACTGCAGGCAGTATATACACACATGGATATGCATTCTAATACTATTTATTTATGAAAACTGGTAGGGAGCCAGATTTGTCTAGAAGACCATAGTTTGCTGATCCTGGAGTTAATCCACAAATAAAAGTGCTTGGCATGTAGTGAGCATTCAATAAATGCTAGCAGCAGTTATTCATTCACAAATAGATGAAATACATGAATACCTACTCAGTACCAGGCGTGGCTCTATGTGCTGGGGAGCAGCCACAAACAACTATAAGCAAACATTCTGCACAAAAGACCAGAATAAAAAAAGAAATGAATAGAGAATATATCAGGCAGTAGTCAGTGAAAATAAAACAGGGCCCATGATAGGCTACCACAAAGAACTGGTTAAGAAAGTCCTCAAGGTGCACATGATAGTTACGCCAAGACCAGAATGACAAGAAGAAAAATTTAGGCAGAGGATGAACCAGCCCTAGCTTGCACAAGTGTCCCTAGCCCAGTCACTGCCAGCAGCATGGTCTGCAGAGCCAGTTCCTTGGAATTTTGCCCCTCAGGCTGCTGAGCTCGCTGTGGGAAAGAAGTGCTTCACCCCTCCTCCTAAGCCTAAACTCCTCTCCAAACTCTACCTGTTTTCTCAGTGTCCTGCTCCTCAGCCTCCTTCACCTCTATCTCCTCTCACTCCCTGCTTGAAGCCCTCAATCCAAGCATAGCAACGTTTCTGCTACTCACGTTTGTCTCTAAGTCTAGGGCTTGCTAAGGGCGGCTACCCACCACCTTAAAAGAGAGGCACCCCCTTCCCACCACCCTGCTGGGGAGAAGGAGGATCTGGATTCTGCTGTCTCCCATCCAGGGGAGGCTGAAGTCCAACATAAGGAGCAGCTCTCAGACACAGAGCCAGAGCTGTAGGCTTACGTCCGTTGTCCTATGGTTCAGTGGTTCCTAATCTCTTTGTTGACTGCAAAGATGCCTCTGTGTGTGTGTGGATTCTGGACCCTGCACAGGCTCCAAGCCCCATCTCCTCCCTCTCTTCCACCCAAGATCTGCAATCTTCTCCTATTCGCTGAACATTCTGGCTCACAAAGAGTTCTGTGGGATGGCTTAGCTCAAGTAGGCCACACATGTGACCCTACTCTTCTACGACGAGCGAATTCTGAGCTTTGACACCTTTTGGGGTTGGAGCCAGCCAGCTGAGGTTGCTACCTTGTTAGCTTCCATGTCAGAGTGGCAAGTTTCCTGACCTGGTTCTCAGTTCTAGCTCACGTCTCTCTGGGAGTCTATAGCCCCCTGGTCCTTCCTTAAATCTTGCTCTGCTCTTCTCACTCTCCCCAGAATCCTCCCAGAATGTGTGCCTCAGAACTAGTACTGCTTCCTCGGGCCAGGAGCAGAGGCTGAGACAGCACTGTCTCTTTCTTCTGCATCCTTTAATTTCCTCAGCTGGCTACAAGAGGTTTTCCAGGGCTGCCTGACTCACTGACAACTGGTGCTGTTAGGCTGGCTGTCATGTGCCAGGGTGGCTCCAAGTGTGTAGGTGGTAGTATGGGTTGGGGTGGACATGCTCTCCAGCCCAGAGGAGGCACCCACTCCACTTGTTATTGTCTTGTATTGCTGTCTTGGTGCCCAAGAAGCTGGCTGGGGAAGGGAAAGTCTGACCCTCTCTTCCTGTCAACAGTGACATTCTACTGGGAGATGACCCTTCCAGAATGAGTCACCAAGAAGGGCAACCTGCTCCTGCCAAGTGGAGGAGGAAACACTGGCTGGGGGGGAGGCCCTCTTGCTTCCCATTCCCCTAGCTACCAGAGACTGTGGCTAGGTTCTGCTGGCCAAAGAGGGGTTCAGAATAAACTCCCTGTTAACCCCCAGAGAGGGCTTGATCCCCAAATTCCTTCTGTCTCCCCAATCTACCATTCAGCCTTCAGTCTGCTCCAGGCCAGTGTCCTCAAACACAGTTCTGATCATGTCATACTTTGGTAATAATCCTCTATTATGCCTCTGTGATGGAGTCCAGATGCCTTAGCTTGGCTTCAACTGCCTTCCCACCTCATCACCCTGCACTCCCCTGGTGCCCTCTGCTGCAATCGGGCTGACCGCCTGCGCTCGCGCTCGGAGCATGACTTCACGCTTGTGATCACCTCCACACTTATGCCCCTACTGTGGCCATTTTCACCCTTCCTTGTGCTGAAGTACTTTTTAAGACCTTGAACCCCATTTCCACTCTCACGCCACTCATCCATCCATTAAAAATAGTTATTGAGCATCTTCAGTGCGCCAAGCCCTTACTATGAGCTAAAATTTCTACCCATGAGCTAGAAAATCCATCATGGACCTGCCAGGCACAAGGAGATCCAGAGACATACATAGGTATCTGCAGTGTCGCCATGAGACTCAGGGTGCCACGGGAACACCTGGAACATCTCCCAGTGTCCGAGGATCACAGAAGGTGGCTGAAGGACAGTACAGAGAAGATGCTGGCTTCTTGAGGAATGAGGAGGAGTAGGAGTTAGGTGAGGAAACAAGAGGGAAGAAGCTAGCAAGTATGTTTGGAGCAGAAGAGACAGAACAGAGATGGGGCCGGGGAGTTAGCTCAGTGATTCTGGAGCCTGTCTTGCAAGCGCAGGGACCTGGGTTCGATCTTCGGTAACCACATATAATACTGGGTGTGGAGACTCACCCCAGCAGCAACCAGTACCACATACCACAGTGCCAGGCGTGGTGGCTCACACCTGTGATCCCAGCACTCGGGAGGCAGAGGCAGGAGGATTGCTGTGATATGAATTGGAGGCAGAGCTCAGGGCCAGTCTGAGCCACAAAGCAAGACTCTGTCTCAAAAAACCTAAAAAAAAAAAAAAAAAGAAACAGAACGGAGACTGAGGCAATACACTGCGCCTTCTAGGAACTGAAAGTTCGTCATGAAGTCTGGAGTAGAGGGTGTTATCAGGAGGTAATAAGGATTTCTGACTAAGGTTTCTGACTAAGCAGGCCATGGAGCAAGAAATCCAGATCCTAGAGTAGGAGGATGGTCAGTACAAGCTTGGATATGTTCAGCTGGAGTTCCCCAAAGGGTAGCTGAGGACAAGTGTCTAGGTGAGTGACAAGGGCCAGGATCCCTGCCATGGCACTCATGAGAAAAGTGAGAGTCTAAAACAGAAAGAGAAGAAATTTGAGAAATATTTGAAGAGGTTGCCGGTGGAACAGTGATTTCCTGGGTAAAACAGGTAGCCAGCAGAAAGAGAAAAGATATGGCCACTTCCAGCTTACTACAATGGGTGACAGTTCAGACTAAAGGACAGGAAGAGGAGAGGATCTGGGGAGGAAGAGAGTGAACAGGTTAAACTGGGGACTTCCTGACTTTGTGATGCTCAGGGGTCCCCACAGTGAGGGGTCCAGTGGGCATGAGGCTAAGAGCAGCCTATGGGGCTAGATCCTCCCACTACAATCAGACTGTCTTGATGAGCTCATATCTCCCCTAAGAGTCTCTCCATTTTCTCTTGCCTTTGCCTGAACTGCTGTTTCCTCAAACATTCACATGACTCCTGCATTGAAATAATTCTAGCTAGAGTTGGCCCTTTATTTATATCCCTCTCTGATTTCCTGCTTTAAGTTTCATTGTATCACTTCCCAACATCATATCATGAAGTTGTTTATGTACTTTTCAGTCTCTCCCCACTTAGATGTAATCTCCCCTCAAGGTAGTTCAGTTTGCTCACTTTCACTAAGCAGGAGTCTTGACGAACAGAGTGGGTGTGTGGTCAACACTGTGATGGGAGATACTGGACTGAACTGGAAGTGTGATGGTGGCCTTGAGGCAGGGGTGACAAAGGCGGTGACAGGTAAGAGACGGTCAAAGTGGGGAGACAAGGGATCTGCTATAGAACTAGGAGCTGCAACCCGTCTGCCCCAGGCAGGGAGAGGAGCTCTGAGGAACGGGTCTGGCCGAAGATGGTGAGCCTTGGATCTGAGCCTTGGACACGTGTCTGCATTTTGTACCTTGTATGGAAGCCTCACCTTGTAGGTACAGCAGAGAGGCAGTGGGGCTTCACAGCAGAGAAACAGTCCACGGTATGGAAGGTGGAAGGCAGGAGACAGCAAAAGCAATAAGCAGCAAGGGACAGCGGCAGACTTCTTTCTGTACCTTAGAGTCAAGCCGGGCTCCACCCCCTCAGGGCAGGTAACACTCACACCCAGGGTGGATATTCCCATTACACACACACAGGACTAAGACATACCAATCAATGGACTAATTTGGTCATTACCTATCCAGATCCCAGCGGGAGGAAGGGACATGAGAGACAGAGACAGAGAGACAGAGACAGAGACAGAGACAGAGACAGAGGCAGAGGCAGAGGTAGAGACAGAGACAGAGACAGAGAGCTCTAGGCTCTAGTCTGAAAATGTCCTTTGGGGCAGGCTCCTGGGGCAGCTTCCTGGAGGGCAGGGGCAGACCCCAGACATGCAATGACCGGATGAGATAGCTGCAGAGCTGGAGCTATGTGGTAGGCTCTGGGAAGGTGGTTTGGGGGCAATCAGTTGAGATGAATGATGACCACAGCCTCCTAACTGCTCTCCTGGCTCCTCTTTGGCAGGGAATTCTCCACACAGAGTAATCTTTCAAAAGCATAAATCAGCTCATGTCACTGCTCTGCTTAAAACCATTGCTTAGAATAAAACCCCAACTCCCTGGAGGGATAAACAAGGCCCTCGAGAACCTAGCCGTGCCGTCTCTGACCTCATCTCTCCCATGCTGTTCTCTGCTTCCTCCACTCCAGCTCCACAGGCCTCAGTGGCCTTGGCACCATCTCCTCCCTGCCTTGGAGCATCCCTCTCCTCTGCCTCAGAAGTTCTCCCCTTTTGTCACGTGGCCTCTTCCTTACTGTGTTCTGGTCTCTCTTCAAATGGCACCTCCTCTAAGAGGCTTCCTGGGCACAGCAAAGCTACCTTAGTTCTGCACTATCTTACCCTCTGCCGCTTTTCTGTTTTTTTCTTTTTTTTTGAGTATTTTTTGGCATGGCAGAAAATTATATGTACCATACATTCTGTGTTGATTTTACTTGATTATTTGTTTTTATTCATCTTCCCCACCAAAGTGTCAGTTAGAGGAGGACGGGTTCTGCCTGTTTTACTGTTACAGGTTTTGCATGTACAAAACCATCGAGCTCCCCCACCCCAAAATACACCGAGTAGATGTTGGAACAGATGAGTAACAGTCTCTGAAGCTAACTCAAAGGAAGCCCTTGCAGACTCCAGCTGTGCAGAGGGGCATCCCCTCTGCACAGAGGAGCAAGCCTGGGCTTGTAGCAGTTGAGTCACTTGTCCCCAGACAGAGCCAGAGCCAATGGCAGCTGCAGCCAGTGGACCTGGTGAGGAGCGCAAGCTGCTCCATGCTGTCTGCCAGGCTCACAGGGGACACTCGGGAGGAGCCTCTCCTCTGGCCCTCTGCCACCTGCTCCTCGTCCAGGAGTGAGTGAGGGGACTAGAAATGCCAGGGAAGAGTTTGGAGGAGTCAGGTGGGTGGGGAGGTGAGAGAGCCCAGGGAGCACTGGGCGAGGTGGGGGTCTGGAGCACCGAGATCCCAAGCCTCAGAGGGGCATCTTGGGTCTCAGCAGGTCACTCTTATCTTCAGGGGATCAGGAGGGACTTGCCACAGGAGGGGACGGCTCTTACTAATGAAGCTCTGACATTTTGGAAGCGTCTCCTCTTCTGCCCTGTCCCCAAACAGCTGGGAATTCCCCACTTCCTGGTAAGAACTATGGAGCCTTCAGGGGATTTTTCGCAGCCCTGGAATTCAGGATGGTTTCCAGCTTTCACCATGTCTTCATCCTCTGCATACCATTGTTTCCAACCTCCACCCCGCTTTAGAGCAGGAAAATCCTCTGAACACACACATACACCTCCCTCAGTCTGCCAGCCGATTTCCTATTCATGTTTCCTCAGAAGCCACCCGCTGGGCTGATCAGCAGCCACACTTCAGCACTAGGCCCCTCTGTCCTCTCTTTAAGGTGAGTAACCATCTTATACCAACAACCACCTGTTAGGGGAAGAAATGTTTATCTAGCTCACAGTTGACAGAGGTTTCAGTCCATAATGGCCAGCTCCAAGGCAGGATTGCGTGACAGTGGGGCATCACAGCGGAGAAACAGTCCACGGTATGGAAGGTGGAAGGCAGGAGACAGCAAAAGCAATAAAGAGCAAGGGACAGTGGCAGGCTTCTTTCTGTACCTCAGAGTCAAACCGGGCTCCACCCACTCAGGGCAGGTTACACTCACACTCAGGGTGGATATTCCCATTACACACACAGGACTAAGCCACCCCAATCAGTGGACTAATTTGGTCATCACCTATCCTTGATCCCAGCATCACATACTCTAGATCCAGTCACCTCTGCAAAGACCTACCTATGGCTGCACAAGGCTTTGAGGGACATCTGGACATGAGACATAACAGTAACTCAATTGCTGCCCCTGAGGCAGGATAGAAGAAATAAACATGGGTAGAAAGAAATCAAAGAAACTATAGTTATAAGGCATGCTCAAAGTTACCCAAGGTTATCCATCTGTACTCCATATCTTTATTCTTTACTCCTGTGACCAGCTATCATATACTAGTTTACTACCTGGCCAAAAAATTTGCAAAGGTAGATTGGCCAGTACACTTAATTCCTCAAGATTAAGGAATGGACTAAGAAAAGGTTGGATTTGTAAAAAGGACAGGCTGGACCTGCAGATAATCAATGAGTTATTAAGAATAAGATTTAGGGCTGGGGATTTAGCTCAGTGGTTCAGCGCCTGTCTTCCAAGCGCAAGAACCCAGGTTCGATCCCCTGGTAACCACATACAACACTGGGTGTGGAGACTCATGCCCAGCAACAATCTGTACCACATACCACAGTGCCGAGTATGGTGGCTCACTCCTGTGATTCCAGCACTCGGGAGGCAGAGGCAGGAGGATTGCTGTGATGTGAGTTTGAGGCTGAGCTCAAGACCAGCCTGAGCCACAAAGAGAGACCCTGTCTCAAAAAAGAACAAGGTTTAGCATCTCTGCCTTCATCTTATGTGTCTCCATTATTAACTTAAAACTGTGAGTCAGATCCCTGTTCAGCTCTGCACATAGATATGTTAATCACTTCAGGAGTGTAGGAGTTACAAGGTTCATTGGCTTTAAATTTACCTAGTCTGTCTCATCTCCCTCCAAGACTATGAATACTAAGATATGAGTAAAGTAATCTGCAGGGTTTAGAGACAACCAACTGCCAGGTTTCACAGCATCCAATTTGGAGTCCCTTGTAGTAGTGTCTAGAAGTCAGTAGTTATTGTCTTAAACTTATAATCACTTTGGATTCCATGAAAAGCAGAGCCTCAGAGATCACCCCATGATGAGCTTGACCTTCCCAAGCAAGACCGGTCATTGGATGGGACTGAATTATCCTTCAAGGATTCCTTCAGAATCCACAAATAAGAACTGAGATAATGATCCACTAGATCCTGGCCCACCTCAGGCAATCCATAAAAGCTAGCCTTGTTCTTTACGGGTGGGTCAGTACGAATCTCTACATCAGAAGGTGCCCCTTCCAGTGGCTCAAATTGGAGTCCTGGCCTAGTCTCCCTTACTTTCTTCTACTCCTTCTCTACCGCCTCCTCCTCATTTTTCTTCCTCTTGCTCTCCTCTTCCTCTTCCTCTGCTTTCTTCTTCTTCCTTTCTACTTCAGTATTGGGTTTTGAATCTAGGGCCTTTGCAAACAAGATTTCACAAAGTCACTAAATTACCTAGGCCGGCTTCAGCTTTTGATTTTCCTGCCTCAGTCTTCCAGACTTCAGGGATTACAGAGGCCTCCATGCCCAGTTACCTTCCTCACTTTCTAACTCTGCCTAGTAAACCTGCCTGTGCCTCTCACTGACCTATCCTGAAATATTTCCTGTCATGAGAGTCAAGAATCAAATCATCTTTTTTGACAGACTTCCTTGGATTCCATGGAGTGGTATTATTTGGTGAGCCAACAGGAGGTAAAATTAGGTGCCAACTTTAGTAATTTGAGTGAGTGATTTTTTAACTTCTTGCCCTCTGATTGCCTCTCTAAATAATATAACTTTATCTGTCTATCTATAGATCCTCTCTACAGACCTCTGGAGCTTTGAATTTCCTGTTGAGCAGTCTATCTTAGTTACTTTTCTCTCATTGCTGAGACAAAGTATTCCACACCTAAAGTTACAAAAGAAAGAGTTATTTAGCTCCCAGTTTACAGAGGTTTCAGTCCATATCAGCTGGCTCATGGCAGAGGGACTCACAGAGGAGAAAGTTCACTGGGGACCTACAAAGCAACAAGGAACCTTAACAGCATCTTTTATCTTATCCACATTATTTAAGGGTGAGTAGTGCTCACACCCTTAATCCTTGTGCCCTCTGGTCTAGCCTCACCATAAATCAATCACACACTCTAGATTCAGCCACCCTGCAAAAGCACTGGGCTTTGGGTGAACATCTAAGCACAAACCATGATATAGTCAGAGGCTTCTAAGTTCCCAGAAGACAAGGGCTTGTGTACAAAAGCACTGAAGATACAGGATACTTCCTCTAACCAGAAATGGAAAAAGATGCCCGAGGGAATGTCCCAGGATATGCAGCACCCTCATCAGACACCTCCTCAGATCAACACACCACCTTCCTGGATCAGATGAACTACAAAATTGCTCTCTAGGAAGCACAAGTAAAGATCGCTCATCCAGGGCCTGGAGCAAACCTCCCACCCACTAGTGTGGGAGTGACTCCTGGGGCACAGTGGAAGAAAACTACCTCTGGGTGACTGAGCCATGAGCCTCCAGAGCTGCATGCTTACAGTTCTGCACATCCTTAGCTGAAAAAATGCTTTGTGGACGGTCTTATACATTTATCTTTCTTTCTCTTCTTTAAAAGAGAGTTCAAGTTCTTTACTTTGTGAGTTGGATCAATTTTCACTTTCTTTAAGAATGAGCAGAAATGCGGTGAGGGGACGAACTCCCTGGGAATAAACCCAACACAGTTCTGACCATGGACCTGCAGAATCAGTCACTGTAGCTCCTGCCTAACAATGAAGGGCGACGCAGAGGAGCCCACAACAGTGTGACAGGAGGAAGGAAGTTGGCTGCTGAAGGGGCACAGTGCTCTGCCCTGTCAGCCAGCTGCTGCTCTCTGTCATGGCTTGCTGCGGCTCTCCTGGGCCCTAGTACCACTCACTTGGCCCCATCCATTCCCATAACACTTCTGGGGACCTGCCAGGACATTCCTCGAGAGCCAATCTCTCTTTTTAATTATTCTTTTTCTTTTTCTTTTTTTTTTAGGTTTTTTGAGACAGGGTCTCGCTTTGTGTTTCAGGCTGGTCCTGATCTCAGCCTCCAACTTACATCACAGCAATCCTCTTGCCTCTGCCTCCCACGTGCTGGGATTATAGGCATGAGCCACCATGCCCAGCACTGTGGTATGTGGTACTGATTGCCACTGGGGTGAGTCTCCACGCCCAGTATGGTATGTGGTTACCGGGGATTGAACCCGGGTCCTTGAACTTACAAGACAGGCACCGGAACCACTGAGCTAACTCCCTGGCCCTCTTTTTAATTATTCTTAAAGCAATCTCAGTTTATCTCATCCCTCTCTAATCCAATAGGTGCTTTGTAGTCACTATGTACAAATGACATGTCCAGATTGTCACCTTGTTTAATCGTACAGAGTCTTGATGAGGTCTTTCTGCCTAAGTTGTAGATCGCTCATGTGGCCAAAATAGCTAAGATCCTGGAGGTGACTTTTTGAGAAAAATCCACATGTGTATGTGTCCTTCTTCCTATCTTTCTGACTTGCTATGAAAGAAGCAAGCAAGCTTGCCTAATTTTGAAGGCTTCAGGAATGCTGGAAGAAGAAAGTTCTGCATGCTAGAGCAGGTGCTGTGCTCTCGAAATGACAGCAGGTGAGTCTGCCCAGTATTGCCTGTCTCAGGAAAAATGGGCATTGGCCATTGGGCGGGACTGATTGCCATTGCCTGATCTCATGCTGAAGTCTTCCACGAATGGGCTAGGCCAGTGCAGCCTAGTTCCAAAACTAAGGAAGAGGAGGACCTGAAGGGGTCTGGCCTTGTTTGTCTTTTTACAACTCCTTTCAGAAGCATGCAAGGAAGAAAGCTTCCAAAACTGTGTAACACAGAATTCACTGCAAAACTCTGCCCCTGGTAAGGATTTGACAAAACTGAGACCACTTCAAAGAGGAAAATAAAATCCTGATTTTTCTCTGCAATTCTGCGTGGCCTTGATTTAAAGAATGGAGGGCCAGGGATTCAGCTTAGTGGTGCTACATCTGCCTGGAAAGTACAAAGTTCTAAGTTTGATCCCTATTACCACCAAAAAAAAAAAAAAAAAAAAAAAAAGATGGAGAGAGATGGAGGGCCTCAAAGTAGTGCTCCAAATTTTAACACAATACCCCAACTTGATTTGTTTGTACCTGGGAGATAAATGGGCGGTTTTACCTGACAATCTCAACTCTTTCTCTTTCATTTCCATTGGTTTCCTTCTGAGATGCTAACTAGCATAAAAAGGGAAAAAAAGTACTAAGAGTAGCTTGGAGCATTTGGAAAAAGTCTGTTACCATTTACATAAAAATAAAAAGCACTAATTTGTACCCCTCAGGAAAAGTTCTAATTGATTAGTCTATTTATAATTATAAACCTAGAACTAGAGATAAAAGAACACTGTAAACCAACAGGAGTAATGCATCTAAAAGCTCCAATTTAATGGAATTGCTTTTATGTCCTATGTTTTCTTCTCCATTTGTCTACCGGTTAGTCTGTGTTTGTGGTAATTGTTTTTTTAAAAAATCTGATGACTAACAGCAACAGTGCTATTACTCTTCCTTAACATAGACTTCTGTACCAGCTCCAAATAAAATTAATCCAAAATAAACATAAAAAGAGCTTCTTACTTCAACCCTGACCAAGGAGGATTACCCCAGGATTCTTAAATTTAACTAATATACCTGTAGCTCCTCCATTTTTTTTTTATTTTCTGAGTCTTTCTCTCCACCCTCCATCCTTCCTCATCTCTCTCTCTCTCTCTCTCTCTCTCTCTCTCTCTCTCTCTATATATATATATATATATATACATATATATACATTTCTGATTCCGTGGATTTTTGCTAGAAAAATTTGATATACTGTTATTCAAGAGTTAAAACACCCACTTTGACTAAAGAAAAAAATTAAAGAAGCCTTTAAAAAAAACATCGATTGGTACTTAAACTGCTGAACTCAACTTTAAACAAAAATGGCAAATAAAAACCTTAAAACATAAAAGCTATGTATAATCTTGTTTAAAGTGTGTATGTATTTCTGTGTGTAATCTTTTTTTTTTTTTTTTTCATGGTACCGGGGATCAAATTTGTGCCCTTGTGCTTTCAAAGTAGGCATGATACTACTTGAGCTAACTCCCTGCACATAATCTTTGGGTACATATTATATAATGTATCTACATGATAAAGTTGTTGATATATAAGTGGACATTTGCAATCCGCTTAACTGCTGTTTGTTAAAATGACTTAGGTAAATATTTAACAAATGACAGTTTAAATTTGCTAGCAAGATATGAGTTCAAAAAAGCATCTTTAAAGCTGTTAACATACGTTTTGCCTAAATCATTAACCGATTTGGGTGACTTATCTTATAAATGTTTATAACAAGGAGTTTATCTGCTTTCGAGTCCCCCATCTATCTCTCTTAGAGAAAGAAAAAAATTTTCTTTCTCAATAAAGTTTTCCTACTCTTAAAAAAAATAAATGTTTATGACAACACCTAAGTCATCAGCTGCTGAAGTTCCAGTACTCTTGGTTTAGTAAAGTTTATAAAAAGACGTGTTTTCTTAAATTATTAACATATAAAAAGGAAGGCTTACCATTGCTTCTCTTCACTAAATAAAAAGTTACTAAGAGTTAAATTTTTAGGTTTATTTTGTTGTTGTTGTTGTTTTGTTTTGAGACAAGGTTTCACTTTGTAGTTCAGGCTGGCCCTGAACTCACTATGTAGCCCAAGCGATCCTTGAACTCATGGCAATCCTCCTGCTTCTGTCTCCCAGATGCTGGGATTAGAGGCGTGAGCCACCATGCCCAGCAAGAGTTAAATTTTTTAATCTATAATTCTATTTGAGACGCCCCTGGGCACACAAGACTACCAGACAACTTCCTCATTGCTGAAAAAGCTGCCATCTTGAAACAATTTGCTTCAATTTTCTCCAAGATGGAAGACATCTCCAATTTTTTTTCCCAGAGTCCTATTGTGCCATATTCCAAAAAATGTTACTAAAAAATTATTTCATGTGGTTAAATTGGCTAAAATTAGAAGCAGTTATTTGAAAGATTTTCTAAAAAATACATACAATACAATACATACAATACAAAACAAAAATTAAATTTAAAAGAATCAGGATTTTATGGTGTGTGTGTGCGTGTGTGTGTGTGTGTGTGTGTGTGTGTGTGTATGTGTGGTCCTAGTGATTAAATCGAGGACCCTCACAGTGAAGTACATCTACAGCCCTTTTTACTTTTTATTTTGTGATAGTCTTGCTAAACTGCTGAATTGCCCAGGCTGGGCTTGAACTTGGAATCCTTTTGCTGCAGTAACCCCCAGAGTATTGAGATGACAGCATGTACCATCATACCCAGTTTGTAAAGTCTTTTTTTTTTTTTTTTTGAGACAGGGTCTCGCTTTGTGGTTCAGGCTGGCCCTGAGCTCAGCCTCAAACTCACATCACAGCAATCCTCCTGCCTCTGCCTCCCGAGTGCTGGGATTACAGGCATGAGCCACCACGCCCG